>KB676313.1:0-43082 GCA_000349165.1 Anopheles christyi | reverse complement strand
CAAAAAGGGTAAGAAATGGTTGTATGCGTACTTACGTCGTCGGTGCCCTTCAATAGTTCGCCCATTGGACAATCATGTGACATGTGATATATGTGATGAAACAATGATCGGTCAAATATGATGAATTTCATGAACAATGTTATTTCATGAACAAATTATAATTTCATTTTGCTAATTATCGTTTTGTTCTGTCGAACGTGATGGTATTTAAATAAAATCAATTACCACTTCAAAAAATTACTTACCATTTTAAAAAATCACAAAATGTCATTCAATAATCTGCCCGCAATCAAGGACGAACTTTTGAATGTGCAATGTAATGCAGCAAACCCTGTATTTACAAAATTCGACGAAACAAAACCGTTTCTTTCAATTGCCAAACTCTTCATACCAGGTGCGCATGGTCGTACGGAGGTTGTATCGATTTTTTACTGTCATAACGTTAATTCTTTTTATCCAGCAATAACTAACAAAATTATAGATTGTTGTCTTCCCGATATTTGAAAGCTTTGTTTCTTCCTTATTCGTTACCGCACGATAAATCCCATCATTAGTATCACTAATTCTTTCCCTGTTTACTAGATAAAAATAGAAATCGTTATTCCTTCTTTTGTGTTGAGTACTGCATGTCTTCTCGAAGCTTGGCACACCAAAATCAAAAGTTGCTCGTTGTCATAGCTAGCTGTTTGTTCATGGGTTTTGGTGAAACATTAACACAAGGCAGCACGCGCGTTCGCAACCCATTTTTCCATTGTTAGTTATGAAACTGTACGGTTATTTGTTAAAGCGTGAGATTTTCCAAATTATTTACGTCCAGGATGTGTAAGTAAGAATCGAGTCTGCTAGCCCCCCCACCAGCCCTTTTGGGCAAATGTCGGAAAGCAATGTAAAATTTTGTGGATCTGTTTGTCTTTCGTTTTGTGTGTTTTGTAAAGGTTTTCCCAATATGAAGATTTTCTAGCAGCCGTTACGAAGGTGTTCGACCCCAAGGTGCTATTTCTCACCGTCATACCGGTTGTAGCAGGTCTCAGCACGACACTGTACTCGAAATTACTGCTTAGTGTACTATTAACGGAGTACGCCAACACGATCGTCAAATGGTACGGTGCATAGCTTCGTAATATTCTTGTAACACAGTTTAACATGTATCATATCTTCACATAGGATACTCGCCGAAGATCGTCCCTTCTGGTGGCTGAACGAGACGAAGGAGTTTTCCTCCCTTAATCGTCCAAAAATATATCAGAATGAGCTGACCTGCGAGCCAAGCCCGGGTAATCCGTCCGGCCATTTAATGACCTCCACAACCTATCTGTTTGTGATATTCTCGGTGCTAGAGGAGTATTTTGAGTAAGTTACAATCGGACTGGAATGCTCTGAAGGGAAGGGTTAACTTAGCTCCATTGCAGGAAGTACGGAAGGTTTGCAAGAGTATCGCTGCGAATCGTCTACTACAACACGCTGTTTTTCATATCGATTTCCCGAATGTATTTCGGATGTCACTTCCTCCATCAGTGCATCTTTGGAATTCTACTGGGAATCGTTATGAGCAAGGTGTGCCTGTCCCATCGTCTGGAAAAGTACATCGCTAAACAGTCGGGCCAGCGGAGAGTGGGCTTCGTCGTACTCATATGCTTGATTATGCTTTCCCTATACTGGGCCCAAAAACTGTTAGGAATTGATCCGCAATGGGCAGTGAAGATGGTAAGTGGATGGCCTTTTCAATTGATCACTAACACCGACTAATTCGTACAATTACCGCATTCACCAGGCTTTCAAGTGGTGTGAAGATCCATTCTACTTGAAGCCAACGACTACGCTAGTGTTTAGCGCAATTCGCCTTACTGGGTCGCTACTGGCACTCGCAGTTGTAGGACCCATTCAGAAGTAAGTGTAAGCCAAACCCCAGCTAGAACCGAAAAATTGTATTAACTTACTCATTATCCTTGGTGTATTTTTTTCTTTTCACAGAGCTAAACCGCTTAACATAAAACTTAGTATTCCTATGGTTATGGCAATGATGGCGTTTGAATGGATAGCATTGGACTTTACGCCGCGCAACTATGGTGTGGTTTTGTACTTTTTGTACAGCTTCCTACTTTATTTCATATTCACGTATGCCTATTTGCGCTGGGTACCTGCACTAGCGACTGGACAGGATATCCGTGCGTCTCGAAGTGATAGAACCAAATCTAAATCGAACTAATAACATCAGCATAAACAGCTGCGGCTTTATACACTATTTATGGACGTTTTTCTTGACAGCGTCAATCGGCCTGATACGCCGGAGGAGAAAAGCTTTTTCCGACAGTGCGCTACGCATTTTTTTTCATTCCATCACATATCAAATAGCTGCAGTAGTAATGTAGTGAATAAACAGCGCTCAATAGGTTACTGAAATAGACGGCACTAGCAACCAACAACTACTAAAGAATCTACAATTGCCTTGCACCTACATTCACCTACATAAATGCCTACTCGAGTTGATCTCTGAACTCTAAATTCCAACAGTTTATTATGGTATTTTCCATAAAATTAAAAAAGCTGCTTGTTAAAACGCATACGATACGATATGGATTTTGTTGGTCCGAAATATTTGTGTAAAACGACACGACACATTTGAAAGATTTTAATAATTCGTCGATGGGTGAAACCAAAGAAGTTAAAAAACAGGTATGAAATCGGTTTCTTTATGTTCGTTGAAAACCACTTCCGCGTTGCGTATATATCGCCAGGTTTGGCCCGTGCACTCTGTTACGCACGGGGCGAACCTTGAACATGACATGGTTGCAACAAGTTTAAGCCGCGCTAAAAGTTGTCCAGAGAGTGTGGTTACCTTTTGTCCAGGGAACGGCTATTGGAGGGATCAAACTTTTCGCTTTATCTTTTCTGTTACCGTCGCTGGCAAGTGAAGGTGTTAGATATTACCATTCTTAAAGTTACCTCACGCGATAGGCGTACCCGGTAAGAACAGCACGCTCGTGTTACAGAACATGGCACCGTACCTGACGGGCGTAGGATCGTGTGTCCCCTTTTTTGAAATTATGTATTACTGTCCGTCCGTTAGACTGTACAGGTGCTCCAGCCCATGAGTCGGCCATCTGGTGCTTTCCAGCGCAACCACTTCCGACCACTTATGCTGCGTTCAATGGAGCAACGAATGGCATAGCAGTGTGACGCGATCTCTTGCTCTTGCTAACACTTTGCGAATCGCTGAACTGGTTCCAGAATTGCCATGACGAACGGTAGAGCGGCCGTCCGCGAGCAGGTAGGTAAGTAAGGTAAGGCATTCGTTCGAGCACACTGGTCCCAGGAGAACCGGTCCCAGGCGTAGTGGCGATCCCCACAAACGATCGCTATGGGCGAGCGTAATCTGACCACTGCAATGCACTGACCGCACAGAGATAGTTAACCATGCGGCCATAAATAAAATCAATGCCAATGTCTTTCCTCATTCGATCCGCGCACGTCGATGACGTTCGGGGTGCATTTCGATCCTTTTTTCGCCTCGTAAAACAAAAAATTAAAATTGTACCAATGCACATGCACGGTAAACTCGGTCCAAAGTACAACAGCCGCTCTGTAGTCGGTATGGTGATATTGAAATTAATTTACGTTTTCACTCTAGAGCTCGTTGCTCTTATGCCATTGCTCCACCCTAGCTGGGGCGAGGCCATCAGGAAATCGGAAGAAAACCGTAAATATTGGCGACAGAGCTCGGTTGCCAGTCAGCAAAATTTTCTAATAAAGAGCATGAGCTGTTAATTATACGTTATAACGATAAATCTAATCAGCACCGTCGATTGTACCTTTCAACTCGATCTCGATGTACACTTACTCGGTTTCCTTTTGGCCTTTGCGGACTGTTTGTTTTTGTTGGCAATTTTGCAGCCGAATGTTTGGATATTGCAAGGAGACTTTTGTATAAAGCGCACCATTTCCGTTGCCACCGTTTCTCGTTTTCAGTACGGATTATCTCGATGGGTTTTAAGCTGTTGGATATCGACAGTAGTTATATAGTTTTATATCTCAATTATAGATACCACAATTCGAGTTATCTGTCCAGGGGTGGTTTATGACGGGCAATCAAACTACATGTATGTCACCTCGCGAAGGTTATGAAATCGAAGTAGAGCTAAAGCATCGTAAACGTAATCGATTATCTTGTTTGTATGTAGGTCAGTTATTTTGTGCCTTTCGCAGGGTTATTTGTAAACTCGAAAATGATATGGCCATGATATTATTATTAATCAATTGATTTGGTAAAATTTACCAAATGTGTAAATGAAATTATTCAATGCTTCGTGAAGGAGCAAGATCGAATATGCGAATTATCTGATAGTGTCCCCGTAGCATTGTTCATAATCGATACCAGAACCCGCATACTTGTTGACAAGGCAGAACGAGTAGTGATCGTGTCGTGCGATTAAGCTTCCCCACAGGTGGCTTTGATATTGTTAGACGTAATCTGACAAACGTTTGTCAGTAGAGACGCGTGTTGTACTGCGGAGACGTGATTTTATCGGCAGTGACAACCGTTGCACCAAGGTTTTTGGTTAAGATAATCTAAGAACACATTTCACTCAACGCGCACAGTGCTTTATTCAATTTCACGCTTGAAGCGTCACTTACCTGCAACAGAACCACATCAGGGCTGCGGTAAGATACGTCGGTACTTCTATTGCTTTTCGTTGCCATTTCAACAAATTAGTTAGCCCCGGGTCCGCATTCAACACACACACACTCACACCACGTAGCACCGAGTTAGGAGCTGAACCCGAGCGTGTGTTTCCCAAACATTACAACTTATTTATAACACTCATTATGTCACTTAGGTGAAGTGAAATATTTTACCCGCCGTGAATGATTGCGTTAATCGGTAAATATTTATGATTCTTTGTAAAACGGAGCAGGCACAGCACCATGCGGCGGGGTTTTTTTCCGGAACGCCGTGAACCGTTGAGCTAACATTTAAATCCGTTGCAACGGTTTAACACTGCTGCAAGAGAATGGGCACAAACGTCCGGGGAATTGGTGTGCGGCTAGTGGTTGCTTGATTAAGCGGAGAAGGGAAAGGGGGAAAAAGGTAGCGCCTTCATTTTAAATTGTACCAATAATGACGGCGCTTTTTTCCTTCGAAAGCCAGTGGAAGTGTATTATACCGGTAGGGCTCGCCGTGATTGAAAGTACAGCGGTATGCAAATTCTGGCCGCCGTGCATTATTATATTAGTGGTTGTATAATGCGAAAGCCTAATTGATATTTGTGCGTAAGTGAAGCCCTATGTCCCGGCTGCTGATGGATCATTGTAAGATGGCGTCAGCAGCTAGAACGATAGGTTGTAAAAAAAGAAGGTGCGAGTGAGGAAAGGGCTTAACCCTTAGTAACCGCATGGCAGTCTTTTCGAATAACAATCAAGTAATTAAAAGGTTTTTACGCTTCAAATTTTATATAATTCTCAGATAATTATTTTCTTTCATTGTGTTAGTTAACTCTTTGCGATCAATACATCTTTTTTTTAACAATTACTATGTACTATGCTCCTATGCTATTACTATGTGCTATTACAATGTACTATGCTCCTTTGTAATTTTTTAACGATCTTGAGTTCGCACAATAGACCCGGTCACATAAATTCAGCTCAACATTTAGCGCCCCCTGTTAGAAGAAAAGTAGCATGCTGCTTAAAGGTGACAATAATCGTTATCCATTAACGATTACCATTTAACTTACCACGGGTAGAAATCGCATTAAGCGGTACCCCACAGGTTCTTCGAACCGTCGCACAATTAGAAATCATTTATCATTGCATCATATAGCTGGGCACAGAAACATGATTTCTGCATCAGGATATGATATACCCACAACCCAGCCCCTTTCATGCTGTCCCTTTTCTTGAGAGTGACGTAATAGCGGCTGTAAAGGGGTAAAAGTCTTTCAGGTACCGATGTAATATTTCACTTCACGCTGCGGGGGTGTCCGGTGTCAAGGATTACTCGGCTTTGCAGACCGAAGTTTAAATGTCACAGGAATCAAAATAAAGCACAACAAAACGACCCCTGATGTGGAGTAGTTGATAAAGCTAGGTTGTATAAATGGAGGTAGAGCCAATTCGTTAAATAATTAAAATGTCACTAAGCCAGTGTTTCGACTTCTGCCGGGGTCGTTAACTGGAGCAAGAACTGCACCTTTGGCAATTGTTCAACGAAGGGAAATCTTTTATTGTCACTGGTAGTGGTAACTGGGAACCATTTAGAGTTTAGAGAAGAAGTAAGGAAATATTTAGGCTTTTGACCAACTTATTTCCGCCATAGATTTAAGCTTTTTTCTTAACAGAATGAATAACGAAGAACTGGTGCTAAGTAACGAGTCCGGGTTCCAAGGAGATTGGAAAAGTATCTACCACCGGGATGCGTTGATTTGGGCATCACATGAGTACGACACCGATTCCATCATGAAGCCGCTGGCGGAGTTGGTCATTTGTTTTTCCAGCAAGTTCAACCTTTCGCCGACGATAGAGTTCACCACGATCGATACGCTGGAGCTGCTGCTGGTTCGTGCATTTCAAAACTGGATGCAGTCGGCCACGCCATTTCCGGAGTCGGTCGAGCAGCAGAAAGCAGCCTTTTTACGGCAACTCCCGATATACACGGTGGCAGTGTTTGACATCGTAGCTAAGTACACCAACTTGGGGTCAAAGTTGGAGCTGGCGGCTGTAAAAAGAGCGGCCAAGGTGAATGGTTCCACCGCAAACATGCTTACGGTGGAATTCGAAGTTATAAAGATTTTGGACAGCGAGGTATGTGTACGTCGATCGATGAGCGAAAGGGCTTGTCACATCCGCGGCGGATCTAGGTAGAAGGTCACCCCATTGTATGGTACAATTTTCCTTCTTCGTCAAACCGTTGCAGCTTCGATCGTCACTGTTGCTGGGTGCATTTGAACGGTTCTCTAAGCAGTACCTACTACCGCTGAATGTTGAAAGCAAGGAAAATATTGGGAGCATAGGAATAAAGCTACTCAGAGTGGCCCTTGCCGAAAGAGCGCTCGTCTATGACAGGTTGTAACGCCCGCGCTTAAATCGTTTGAGCCTGCTTCCTGATACAGCAAATACTTTCCATTTTCAGCTTGAAGACAGCCATGAAGGATAAGGAATGCTTTCGCCGCTTCAAGTCTAACAAACTGATTTTGGCTGGTGCAGTAATCATCACCTTGCTCTACCTAATTCCAGCGACGCGGCACAGCAATGTGATTCTGAATCAAGTCGTCGTACCGCTTGCTGAAGACTGCTGCGTACAGGCAAAAAATCTGATCTACCTTCGGGATGCAATATTACGTGTTGTTGGTGGCCACTGAACAAAACCATCAACACAACAAGCTTGGAGCCGTTTTGGAGTCGTTGCCCGTTGTAGCGATCGTACCGACTGGAGCTTGTTCATTCGCATTCGATGTAAATTAAATCATGTAAATATTCATTATATATTCCTAGCGTGTTTTTGTTTGGCTTTGGAATTACATCTGAATTGTGGGGATCACGCGAGCGATGGAGAGAGGCCTTTTCTGACAGGTGGACAAACGGATCTCCAACGTCAGAAACGATCGAATTGTCACCTATAGGAGAGTTTGTGTTTTTCTGTTCTGCCGTCGAGCGCATTTGATACCATCGTGTTCATTGCAATGCCATGCCAAGTGTGCATTTCCGCATTTGTGATACCTGCTACGGGGAAGGCGGAATGTGGTAGTTACGGGACGCTTGGAAATGATATCCGGGAGGGTATAATTTACAAATCTCATTCAGCATGCTGGTAAGCTTACAATGCTAAAAAAAGCATGATAAATTATTGTGTTCTAAATCGAATACCCTGTCATTTCAAGAAGTATCATACCACCGAACGATATGGCGCATTACACACATTTGATCAAAGAATTTTTGTTCCTAGCCACTTATCGAACAAAAATTTACCCCAAGAGTTACCCCCGTCCGGTTTGCCTCAGCCCTGACTAACCGTTTAACGAAACTTGCCTGCCATAAAGCACCGGGGTTAGCGATCAGTTTGGAAATCAATTTGTAAAATTTGTTTCACGATAGCCGCTGCCAGTCCCGGTAGAGTCGTTGAGCCATATTTGCTGTGTGCGATCGATCATCTAGCGAATTAATTCGCGTCAAAGACAATTGAAGGAATTTTCCTGACTTTGCGCCTGAAGCGGCGGAGTAGGAGGCCCTTGCCTAGATTGACGTTGTGTGAGGTCCGTGCCTCCGTGATGGCGAGCCCCGTGTAAACAGTTCGGGAAGTTCTGTTGGCCGTGGCTTACTTTCGGTTTTAACTTCACACCCCCACAGGGTGACAAACCAAGTCAGCTGGTATCCCGAGGGCCGTACAGCAATTCCGCGGTTAGATTTCGCGTGTGTGTGTGTGTGTATTAGCTGGGAACAGATATTCGTTGCCACCCGTAGACATGCAACACATCACATTCTGCCAAGTTGCGCCTCACGAAGGATGGACTAAAGTGAGCGGTCGATGAAGTTATTACATGGTCGAGGCTTTTCGGAGGCGGGGAAAAGGGAATTGTGCATGTGGCGTGGGTGCACTGGTGCTAGGGTTTGCTAGTAGCAAAGGGGATCGGGAAAGGAAATATCATTGAACGATTATTGTCGCTCACGATTGATGCAATAGGCAGGGTGGATAGTGTTTAACAGTCCGCACCTAGCCTCCCCCATACCGGTAATGATTATTAATAGGCGTGCGGGCAATGTAACGGATATTGGTAACGTTCTAATTCGAAATTTAGCGTGATTATTATTCCATCGATAGCAAATATGCCGCCACGTTACTTGTGGGCAGAGGGACTGCAAATTACCTCACAGGTTGCACTTTACATTAATATGTATCTATGGTTTTTATGCCGTGACAATATCAGGCTCAACTAATTGCCACGTATGTGCTTTATTGATCACTTTTACGGTATATGTGAAAAATGTAACGCCCGATTGGTTCAAACAAAGAAGAGATCAACATCAAACTAATTAATTCCATCTTGAAAGCAAAACTTTCTTGCTGTGTTTTTAAGTTGGCATTTCAGGCTTCAGTTCACACAGTTTCTGAATGGAAAGATGGATTTGATATTGGTTTTTAAAAGAGGAATGGAATTTATTAATTGGGTTCGTAGTGAGAATGTATTTTATAACCATTTTCAAATCAACCTTGATTTTACATGTCTCTTATAGCGTCGACACATTTTGGCACACAACTTTTGTATGATTTTCTCAAATGGCAGGTTTTTGGCGTTCAATCGTGGTCGATTATTAAAAGACGTGGGTCACGAGAAGGTCACCACCAACTCCCATTCCCTTTTGCATTACCATCGTCCCACTGCAGTCAGAACGAATAACCCACTAGTTGCAGCTATGCGTCGTTCAATTTTCTTCCCTATCGGCGTGGAACGATCTGCCGATCGAGCAGTAAGGCACACACACCGCAGCCAGAACCGATGGCGCAACGGTAAAGAAATCACAAAACCCAGCGCATAACGTGCGCGCAAACCATCGACATCGTTGTGCACTTGCTGCAGCACTGTTTTTGCGGGAAATTGCTTCACATTCTTGCCTTGCTTGGATCGATTTTTTATGCTCCCTGCATTACACTATGATGGGAATTTCCTGGCGATCGAACGCGATCAATCTTTCTTTCGCTAATGTCAGCATATTGCGACGACACTCTCCTTCAGGTGGAGATTGAGAAAATCGGGTAGCAAACTACCGAGCGTTAAGCTTCAACACACGATCGAACGCAGGCAATACGCTAACCTTATTTAAACGAAAGCACCTCTGGTTGGGCGTTTTTGCTGCACGAGCTGCACTACTTCGCTTTGTCCACCGGATGACAATGATATTTTTGTACAATTCACGAGTAACTCTGGTAGCTGGCTAGCGGCTCCAAAGTAGTACACTAGGCGAAGCAACATTAACGCAGCCCATTAGCGCGAACGTGGTGCGAGTGGGCTCCACTACTAAGTGTATACTTTGTAATCTGGCCGTGCCGGATTCGATCACAAAGCTTCCTTCTTGGCCGCATCGTTCCGCCCGAAGCTTTGTTGAAGTGCGATTGTTTCCATTTTCATTTGTGGCAACGAACCGGCTCTCCTCTCATCGACCGAAGTGGGAGAGACGGGCAGGAAAAAAAGGTGTCCACTGGCCACGCTGCTGCTATTGCTACTGTGTTCCATGCGACCAGTATATGCTGCATTATCCCCAAGGTCCGATGGGTCGATGGGATCGATCGGTCTACCGCCGTGGTGGATGCTGGTGAACCCCTCGAGAGTTTTATCAGTAGGCGCAGATCTTGCTGACCCCGTCACAAATTCCAACGGTGCGCGGAAGGAGAGCACAAACGCCCCCGGGCGGCCGTTGCCTCTGCAGTGCAAAAGGGAAGCAGAGCCGTGGTATGTTTTTCTGGTAGTAGTTGGACGCATCGATGCACCGATGAAACAGGATGGAAAGTGCTGGTGCGGATTCAAACCAATGGCTCCGTCATCGTTACCTTATTGGGCCGCTTACTATCCGCGGTTTCGTTTCACCGCGAAGTTCAGGGACAACACTGTGTGGAATTCTCAGATTTGGGGCCGCGCAGATTTGTCAGGAAGTGTGGCACGAATAAAATCGAACGCAATTAGTTTCAGCTTGGGCCATTGTATAGGTGCGCCGGCATAATTTATTCATGGTTGTTAGTAAGCGGATGGGCTGTTGAAAGGGTGTTGAAATCCTTTCGAATAAATGTTTTGTTGTGTATTTTATGCGATGTTCTTTTTTTGTGTGCGCGGATTTCAATCAGAAACGGTTGAGTAGGCACACTTTTTATGTCGTTTGGTTGTACAATCAATAAAACAGTAGGTGCGAAATAGAATGTGAAGAGATTTGTTTATGTGTTTTCTTAAGGGAAACAATAAAACACACCACTCAATTTGTGCATTGAGATGTACGATAAGTTATCCTATGCGGCATAAAAAATAAATTGTTTTTCCACCACCATCACATCTTGAAATGAATGAACAACTTAATCGTGCTCTAAAACAGATGGCTTGAGATTATCTGTGTTCGCTAATTGTCATCCAATCAATATCACAATTTCACAACATTTGTTTTGGCTGTTTAATTATCCAATAACTCACAGTGACTGGTATTTTATTTGCCAATGCATTTCAATGCCACCATTAAGAAAATATTATAACCGCCCTAAGAAACCGAAAGCGAATTGGAAGGCGTAAGGAACTGAACGGATTGACTCATCGTGCAATTGATTTCTCGCTCCGAAGAAGCTTTCACACTTCCCTTAAGGCCGTCGTGCGTTAATTGCTGCTAAAAACTACCTACTCCTCATTAGCGATGGTCCGTGTGGGCGGGCGTAGTGGCGATCATTATCAGAGCAGTGAGTTTAACTTTAATGATCGTCTGCAGCAATGCATCGCCACACGTGGCTTGTGTCAATGCAGATACGATTGTGGATTGGTAAGAAAAGGCTACGGCGCACGCGATCATGACCGTCCGAGCGTTCCACAAAGCACTAGGAAATGACGCCCGTGGGAAAGAATGCACCTCGCAAGCCCTTCGTACACGGCCAGCACGGTTTGCAAGCTCGGGCAGGACACATCGGAAAGATGCCGTTCGTGCAGTAGAGCGCCTACCCTGCATCCATTCTCTTTGCTGGCTGGGCTAGAAGTGTGATCAGAGTGCGCGCTGCAGCCCGACACACTGGTGGCGCTTCGGGTTCGCATTCACGCAAATAATAAAACAAAAACACTCTACCCTCCGTGCTGATCTCTGAAACGCGCCCCGGCTGAACAGTAAGATCTGGTTTGGCAATGGTGGCAATTGATTGGTGGTGGTGGTGCCGTGTACCCCTGGAAATGCCTTTCCCTTCCGTTTCCATTGGGCGGTCTTCGGTGGTGCGGTGGCGCTCACTTTCGCTGTTTCGCTATGACGCGAAGGCGAACTGGACCGTGGCGTAGAGGAACCGGCACAGACACTGAGACTAAAATATTATAAAGAAAACTGTAGCGTCACACGTACACGGGGTGTTGAGGGTAGACGCAGAATCATACTTTTCCGGACCAGCAATCAAGGGCAACTTGTTGTTATTTACATGGTCGCGATGGATGGTGGACGAGAGGTATACCTGACGGCGTGGCGTAGAATGGTCGAAGGTGTAAAAATGCCCCGGAGTCGCCTACAGTACATGACAAGATGAAAGATATAGCTTCCAGCACGAATGCCAGGGGTGCGTTGTTGGAATTTGAACCATTTTTTTAAAGACGGAGTATCTTTTGCGGAGACGTCGATGGTGGAAAGTGGGTGGGAACTGACCACAATTTGTAGTGATCGTTATCGATTTTCGTACACTTAATATGCTTCTTGTTCCAAAACCTACTCTCTGTATTTTGTTGTTACTTATTTTATGTACCAAACTCAATCATGTAGGAAACAAATATTTCCATCCGTTAAGCATGGTGTTCTGCACTGTAATGTTGTTGCCTTCGCATGATATCTGTTGGAATGTTTTTTTTAATTACCCCTGCGCTTTTTTTTCGTGCCACTAAACGCGTTCTGTTATATTTTTTGCTCCGATTTTGGTAATCTTTTCCGCTTCCTCCCAGTACGCATGAACGCAACAATCGGTCGGCAAACCTTTGTAGGAGTAGACGGTGTCACATTTGGCGCGCCGATACAAAAGAGACAGAGGTCAGAGATGGCAGGGACAGAGCATGGAGTGTAGTGGTGTAGGAGCGCGTATACACCCAATTTCCGTGCTGGCTCATAAAACCGGCCCGCGTTAATTGTACGCTGCGAAACTGAGGTCTATAGCAAACGGCACTGATCGATCACCCCTGTACTATGGCGTTACTTAGGCGGCTCGTCTGGCCCCTCGTGCAAGAAGGGGTTTACCGGTACTAACTGTACCGCTAAGTAAACTCAACTACTTGAGCCGATCGTTCGCAATGGGAGAATGTTCGTACGGTACGTTCGTGGTCGTGGTCGAATGGTATTGGATCGAATTTGGCGTAGAGAAAGAAATCGGTGGCGCTCGTGGGCACCCTTCCCTTTAATGACACGCTAGGCTCTTTATTTAGCTAGGGGTAAGTCTTCGGGAGGGGGGGGTAGGGTGGTTGGTGCTCAGTGGAGGGTGGCAGCAATGGCAGTAGTGGTGCTTCGGGCTTGTTGAGGGTGTCCACCAGCAGAAGAAGGGAGGGGATGCCTAGAACAGCTTTCGGGGCCACGAGGATTGGCACGAGAGACGGCGTTCACGAAGTTCGGAACGAACGCCGATCGCTGGGTGTGGTGTTTTTAGTATAAAAGACTGGTATTGTCCTTTCGGAGATCAGTATTCGGTACTCGGTTTGGAAGTTTTGTGTTAAGCGAACAACAGTCCGTGTTTCGGTAACATAAAAGTCCAACTTTTGCTGTGTGCATCAGAAGATTGAACGCAAGAGAAACTGCCCAAAAATGTTCTCCAAAGTGGTAAGCAATGAAGGGGAAGGGAAGGGAAATCAGGGGTATACAAGCTCTTTAAAAGGCCACCTGCCAAATGTGTGAGAACGGCAGAGTGAATGTCGGAAGTGGAAGTGTGTGAGGATCGTGCAATCAGTGCAAAGCATGTGCGAAGGCTGTACCAACCGTGAAACACGAGTATCCGTGATAATGCTAATATGTTGCTTCCCGTGTTGTGTGCTTGTTTGTAGATCGCTGTTTTGGCCTTTGCCGCCGTGGTAGCCGCTAAGCCCCAACATCAGCAAGCCGCCCAGTATCCGGCCGGAGTCGATCCGTCCCGCTGCCCGTCGTACCCCAACTGCGATAACGCGGCTCTGCACAGCCCGAACCCTTACAACAACCATGCCGCCAACCACTGGAACCCGAACTGGAACGCTCAGCCCAGCTGGAACCAGGCTCCTGCCCCTGCTCCGGCCCCGGCCGCCTACTATCATGGTGCTCCTCATTCGTACCAGGCTCTGACTGGCCCGAGCCACAACTATATTGGAGCTCCCAGCCCCTCGGCCGGAGGAGACCGGTAGGTTAAAGTTCATCCTCCCAGAGAGCCGGGAAAGACCGGGAAAGACGGCCCCACGTTCGATATTGCTATAGCGCCATGGTATGTCTTTCTTTTCCACAGTTACCCTGCTGGAGTCAACCCGCAGTCATGCCCGAACTATCCGTACTGTGATAACACCATCCAGGCTGGCGTTCCTCAGGTTGCTCCTCTGCCAGGATACACCTCTCGCCAGTACCCGGCTGGAGTGTCCCCGCACACGTGCCCGAACTTCCCATACTGCTAAGATACTCGCCTCACTCCCTTACCACCTCTACCTTTCACCATTTCATCGACCTGTGAACATTCTTGCTTCCGCATTCTGAAACCCTCTTCCGCAATCTGTATCCCAACCGTCCTATATCTTCCCACGTTTGCCATGGTTGTGTAAATAACCGGTACTGGTTTGTTTTCGTTAGTGTTTTTGTGCATGAAATACTGCCTCATTAGTAGAGATGTTATGTGTTCCTTAGAGTGATTGGTTGAACAAGCATGAGCGATAAGAGCGCAACAATTAAAAACATTTGAGAACTTATGGGAAATACCATTGTAAAAAAGAAACTACAACTGCAACAACAACAGCAATATCTTCATCGACTATGTTATCTCAGCGTGCAATCGCACACATCGCAAATGAAATTGAAATGCAATTGATTTAAGAATCAAACATTCACATTGTAGTGTGTTTGAATGTATGATGTTACTCCGAACAAAAATATTACGGTGTGGGGAAGATAAATTAAACCCTTACCATTCTAAAACTCAACAACAACTTTGACCACATCGAAGGAACGTATCTGAACACTGACACTAAAAAAAGCGCTAATGTGAGTATAAATTATCGCTGCAGGTACTTGGAGGTAAAGTAAAATGCTTTGCTGTAAAATGCCCGTCCTGTGTTTGAATGGATCGCAGCCCTCCAGACGCAGGGATTAACGATCCTGCATTGAGTGAACCGATTAATCTAGAGCAGCCAAGCTCTTTTTAGAAATAGTGCCTTGCCTCTACACTCACTAATGTTGTGGGATAACAAAGAAGAAACAAATTTGATGAAAAAAGGAAATATTATTTTCCGTGAGTTTTACTGTTCAACCTAAACTGAGCAACTTTTTGTTTGCTTTCTTTGATCTGTCAATGCAAATTATAACTTTTTTGTATTGGAATAAGAAATTTCAAAGTTGGATATTATTCGTAATTCAAAAGCAAAACGAATTGCAATTCAGTTTGTCTTACATTTCCCCATTATAGGTTTTATTCGCTATTGTTTTAAGAATATAGCACTTTACGTTGTTTAATTTACTTAAGCTCATACTTGATATGCATACGTTGCATATCACAATAATAACTGCTACACGTGGTAATGACTAACACAGTATTAAGGTGAAGCTATTGTTTAACACATTTCAAATACTAATCAGGCATAAACCTCAAGTCACTCTTCTTAATGAGTATCGGTACTATGGAAAGAAATTGAACGCAGTCATTCGGTTATTTTTAGAGAAAAAAAATCCTCACTTCATGGCTCGCTATATAGCTATATGTGTAGATTGTTGTTAAGCTCATATTCCCGGATTAAATAATCTCGAACGAGCTGCTGAACTGGCACCGGGAAGAACCTGTAGTGGTGGAAGGGAGAAAACATGATCAGTCTCATTTGCGTCTTAGAGGGTATGGAGAGGGTATGGGTATGGTATGGCAAAATTACTCACAACATAAACCGCGTAAAAACTCCAAACAATCGCGGCACCGTCACAACGATGTCTTCTCTTAAAATTCCCTTCACAATATCCTGTGCCGCCTGATCTACCGTCAGTGGAGCGAATCTGGAACCGGATAAGGAAGCGTTGCATTATATGGCAAATTTTATTATCACGTTTCATCGGTATTGACCGCACCTCGGTTTTTGCAAGAACTCTATAACATCTTTTCGTGTCGTTACGTAGTACGGGTTAACGCAGGTAGTTCTTACGCTTTTGGAAAGCCCTTGAATACGTAGCTGCTCCGTAAGAGAAGCCATAAATCCGGAAACAGCGAACTTTGTCGCTGAATAGACTACACCCCACGGAAAGGCATACATGCCGGACATTGATGATATTCCGATGATGTGGCCACGCTTGCGTTTGATCATACCATTCAGGAACACTTTCGTCATCTATCGGCGAGAGAAATAAATGTGGATAATCAATTCAATAAATGTGGATATGCAATAATCAAGTTATGATCGCTGTTTTCCCAACAAAACATATTTTAATAAAAAGACAAGCATTCAATTATGGTCCTGTCATTTGCATAGTACAGTTTCGAACCCGATTTATCATTTTGTCAATATAATGCTTTTTGCCTTACGATTCATGGTCTACCTGTGTTTGGTAGGCATAAAGCAAACCGCCTTTTGCAACATCCTGCCAAAATGATTGATTATCTTGATGTTTACAGCAAGGTACGACACGATTATATATTTTTTTGCACTCCTCCATACAAAAGTTGTATACAGCATAGCCATATACAACTTTTGGGCATTCAACCCTCATTTCGCTGTTTTAAGAAAACGAATTTAATGAGCATAGTTTTGATTTGGACAAGGTAACTTAATGAAGGTTTTTGATAGATATCTTTGGTAGACTTAATGAAGGTTTTTGATAGATATCTTTGGTAGTAAGTGCTATACAAAATCAAAGCAACTTGTTTTTCAAGTTTAATCCGGTTCATTACAATCCAAATAGATTTAAAAAAGTAAATTGTTTTGATAATATTCTTCCCGTGGCGATCATTTGGGATATTGATATCTTTCAACATGAAGCACTGTACAAAGAAACGCACTTAACACTGATTGACGGATGTCCAACTCATCCCAGAGAATCACAACTCTTATTAGGAATAATGACAACACAAAAACCAAAACCCACCCGCCCCTCTAAATTACCTATATGAGTAACACATGATCGAAGCGGTCGATCAACATGTGCAGATTATAGAAAAACAATCTCCCGTCGTTTTGATCACATGGAATTGTTCGTATGTTCGTTTGGCAAACGTCTTGATACAATTTTTACTTGCTGGACCTGATACTTAAAATATCGTTAAGAGCTTCAGAAGCTACTTCAATAGTTATTGTACGCCGGAACTTCTTCACACATAAAAAACATATCTGTATCGAACGTGAGTATTGTTTGATGATGTACTGAAGTGCATACTTCCTCCTTGTAGCATAAATCATTGTGAAGCATTTCCTCTTCATTTTAATCTGAACAGATTTCACATCTGCGTCTCTTTTGAAGAAGATTAAAGTTGCTACGGTTCGTTTAGAGAATTTCTACCTCCCCTAACCTTGATAGGGATTCGTTCTCAACCGCATGATTAGACAACATTTTAAAAAGCTTGCTCAACTGGTTGGACGCTCACAAAAGCTTGGCTAATTTCAGTGCTAAAAGAAAAGACCAGCGCGATCACGAGGGAAGAGAACGATTTCAGTTCAGCATCATGAATAGGCAGAAACCAGATACTCAATCAAAATGCTTTGTGACACGCACAAAACGTAGCCTCCAATTTGATGTTGAAATATTACACAACGATAGACATGTTGTGGAACGCGTTTTAAATAATATTTTATATTCACAAAAATATTATCCGACTGACGAACATAACGCCCCTGACTCTTTTTCCAGCTGGAGTTTACGTAAGATAACCTTAAGTCACTATAAAAACGAGCTTTGTGCGTGTCGCGGACGAAGGTTGTTTGGACACAAAGGGGTAGGTTTAGGGAACAAATATTGATTTCGAAATTTCCTTTCCACCAAACAAATTTATCTCCAGGGTTGGAATCAATGTGTGGGCTATAAACTAGTGAGGCAAATCGGATTTACCTCCACTATCTAACTGGTTTTGTTTTCAACCCTCCCAAATGTCGTCCGCAAGGGCACCCAATTTCTGGTCAGATCGTTAAGTAAGATCTGGTCAAACTTGTCCTCCATCACAGCTGATCGGAACTCTCAAGTACAGTCGATGGAATAGTTTGGAAAGCGTTTGCCTTTCCCATTCCGCTTCGACTCATCGCACACACATAGACAGCATGGTAAATATATCGTCATTTAATTTCAACGCGCTTCAAACGTGAATAATAATCACACGACACACCTTCTTGTGAAGCATCTCTAACGGTCACTCTTCGGTCAAAGTTTACACAGCTTCCTCAAATGTACACACATACGCACATACGTGAGCTGACAGTTAGTGTTAGTGCGAAGATTAGATGCACTTAACCGCTAGCGAATAGCGACGAAAGGCGGAAACAGGATGCAGCATGAACGATGGCACCCTTGGCCTTGAAACCGGCTCCAGGTCTAAACCGGGAGATTGAGCTTACCCATACGTGCGACTTCATGTTCACATCCATCACACTGTTCGCCCGCTCGACGTCCGAATCGTTGACGAACGCAAACATGATCAACCCGGCGTTGTTGATGAGTATGTCCACCGGACCAGCGCCATCCCGTTCGATCTGTTCGCTCAGCGCCCGGCACTGCTCGTACTGTGACACATCAACTCGATATGCGCGAGCTGCCACACCGTACTGCTGTTTAATCTCATCCGCCGTTCGTTCGGCAGCTTGAAGATCGATGTCCACCAGCACTAGATGGCAGCCACGTGCTGCAAAAAGTTGAGCCATTGCACGCCCTAATCCGTTGCCACCCCCAGTAATAAGTGCTATCTGTCCGCGCACATCTTTCTGCGGTCGCGGTACGAACATGGAGTAAATTTCGCGAAACAGTAACGGCACACCGAGCAGGATCACTTTCACCAGGTCAACCACTATGGAGAGCACCGATAGCAGGGGTTCCAGTGCGATCACAAACCGGACATGGGGGGGTTCGGAGCATGGTAGCGATCCTTCGGTCGGTTTGACGGGAGACGGTAGACCGTTTTGTTCAGCGATGCTGGTCGCCGACGATTTCATGTTGTGAGCGACGCGATAGCCACGAGTTCCAGGGACAGACTGCCTCTGACGTCGCTGGCATCGGACAGTTCAACCCGTCCATGGCGATGTGCGTTAACGGATTTGATGGCTGTGTGATGGTCCGCGCCGCTCAAGAGGTTATACAAGAGGAGGCGCGCGTACTGAGTGGGGAGGTCCGCGTGTTGATCGATGCACTATGAGACAGTGTGCGGAGACGACTGTTAATCGCCACGGTAGTTATTACTCAAATAAAAAAATATATATTTACCGCGCACGTTATCTTGTACTCTAAATTGCAGAGCGGAGATTTTTGTACTTGTTCTGTTATGTTTGTTTGCACACATTGAATGTACACGTTTCATAATCGTCTGTTTGGAAGCAATATGTGTGGTATTTATTTGCAACTCTACACAGCATCATGTGACCCTTGAGGGGTCCGCATCCCAACTACTATCCGCAGTAGTGCTGGGAGGTATTTACACGAATTTTTAAATGACAACCTCACGCAGCATCCCATAGTGCGTAGAAGTCAGTCTAACCTTCCGAATCACGCTTCCTTTTTGCGTCTATTGGCGGGCTTTCCAGCGTATTGTCTTTTTTTCGTTTAGGTTGGAGACATCCATATGCAGCAAGTGATCCATGGTGATGACGTACGGATGATCCATCCCCATACGAGACACCTATCCAACAATTGTGCAAACATTGGGCAGACGTAGCCGGTTTTGTTTTGTTTCTTTTCAGAGCTTTTGCTGTGTTTTTGCTGTAGATCTCACATATAATGAGAATTTTGAATTATTGGTTACGGTTCTTGTGCGGTGACTCTTACTGACTCGTCCCTCCGCTGTGGATCAACCGATGATGATCAATGCCATTCTACGGAACATGTATGAACGGGGATGAAATTAGCACCAATCATTGCCTTTGATAATAATAAGCTAACGCTTACATTCATTTTAATATTTCGCTGTTGGCCCGCATGTGCGTGTGTGTGAGTACTTCCCATGAAACCATAAAAAGCCGCACAAATTAAGATGCACTTGTTGGGTTGGTTGTTGATTGAATTTAAATGAAATGAGACATGTTTACAAACAACAACTGTTAGGCTATTATTTTAAAACACCTTGTTTTTGCCCCCAAAAATTGTGGTGCAATTTTCTCTCCATCCACTTCCTTCTTCTCGACTATGTTTTATTTTTTTGTGTACACAAATTTCATTTTCGTAAACTTAAATCAATATTGACATGATCGATCACCTACAAACTACATTACGGCTGTAGACCGCTATAGACATTGGGTCAGCAGCATTGTTGTCCACTTCAACCTACCCTTCAACATTAAACATTGTCTGTGACGTACATTGGGATGTACTTGGTACCCTCCTTCTTCGCCCTACCCACTCACACTCGTTACAGATTTGGTCAAGTGAATGGTGTCGTTATTTGTTGACGCGTTCACTGTGTTGTAGAAGTTCACTGTCATGGGTAAGATCAATCAGCCAGTTACGGGGGATTCTCGTTCGATCATCCACCCAAAATAATTAGCGTTTTAGCCCTAGAGTTTCACACCGATTTAAACAAACGAGCTTTTGTGTGTGTGTGTTTGCTTAGACAACGCATTATTTGCTGTTTATGATTAATCGTATCTTAATTGCCCAAATATTTGAACGCTACTGTGTGTGTATAGTTTTTAGTGATTAGCAGTTAAACAGTGTATAAACTGTCGGTGATCTGTGAAGGTAGACTTTCCCGTAGGACTATAAAACAATAAAAGAAATCTAGTTTAAAAAAGTGAATCGGATCAAATGTGAAAGTTTATTTTTATTGCTTTTTTTATACGACCTGTTGTGATTGTGTAATTACATATAATTACAGAGTACTTTAGAGACACACTTTAGTTTTAACATACTAGCGATTGTTTGTGGAGTGTTATAAAAATAAAACAATCTGCGAGATTCTTTGGGACGCATCCGATTGTAAAAGAAATTTTGATAAGGGTGGAAAGTGAGCGGATTTTATTCATTACGCTCTAATAGATATAACCAAACAAAGCTACCAAAGGTGTGACGAAGTGTCCAAACGAAGGAAAAAGAAGAAAATGCCATATTGAGATGGAAAAAACGAAACGTGTTGATATAGAAAGAGTCTATCTGGCATGCTTTTGGCTTTTAACGGACTTGTCGTCATAAAGATTTACACTAGATGCTGTTAGTTGGTTGATGGAATATTGTTTCAAACATATCTTAACGAAAAATGGGTTTGCCTACTTCATCGTAGAAATAAGGAAGAAATAGCCAGTCATTTTAAACGTAAGCTTCATTGCAATTCCGAGTTAAGCCGGAATTGACTGATTATGCTCGATCACCAATAGTTTCATCGCTATCCGTTACCTTTGAAAAATGTCTAGCTAAGTTAACAGAAATGGGCCTCGTTTTACTGTTTGGTATGGTTACAACAGTACAGTGTTCTGTGATCGAGCCTTGAATGACACCATCCCACTGCGAGTAGCTCAACCAGTCTATAGTGAGCCTCAGAAAATATTGTTAATCTCCTATAAGGTGGCATGGTTTCGGTTTGCAGCAATTTATACGCGCCTTAGATGAGAAACCGGAAATCGCGACAACACTTAATTCTTACCCCGTCATCCATTAGAAGTTGAGGCGTGCAGTGAAGCGTTCCGAATGACACAAAAATGATAACTTATGAGGTCAATAGCGTAAGATGTCACCAGCAAGATAGTCGACAAAAATGGTTGAAGTAAAGTACAGAGCAACCTCTAATTGATCCATTGTTCGCACACAGATTATCATTCGGCGGAACGCACATATACGCGGAGGAAGCGCGATTAACCTCCGCCAGGGGTGTTCTGCAGTAGGGAACCGTTCATTGAAATGCTGTAATGTAATACGGTGCCAATTTTTCATGACATAGATTTACTGTAAAATTAATCTAGCTTGATTGATCCTTCTTAGTTTGTTGATGGGCTTAGAATTGTTTTTTTTTATATTAATGTTGGCAACAACACAATAAAAATAAAATATGTGTAAACAAATATTTTTTCTAAATCCTCCAAAATGGGCCTCTAAGAAAGACTTATTTAGTAATGGGATTTTTTTCAAACTAGGAGTCTACGTTTGCTCTACAGTAATGTACATGCCCATAAGCAAACACTTTTACTTCCAAGTTGGTGTGTGTTGAGTTGAAATCTGTGTCGTATGGTAATTTGTACAAACATTTAGCTCGATTGTAAATGTCTTTCCACAAACTAAAAAAAGGTTCAATCTGCCGGTACCGTTTGCTGTAGACCACAATTGCGTTTTCTGGTGTGGAACCACGCGAAAAGCTTGTTGCGCTAGAAAACAGCTTGGAAGTTTGGGCACAGTTATTGCAAACAAAACAGTGATCTACCAAATTTGTCTCTGGTGCTCGGTATTTGGAATTGAAATAATAGAATCAGATGTGTCTTCACTGAAATATTACATCATCATAAGTAAGAAATTTTCATACAATCCAGGGATGACTAATCCTTCTAAGACTTTACCGTTTTTCCACCCAGGAGAAGATGGGTTTCTTCCGGGATGGAAAAACAGTTCTAAACACCCCTACATAGATTGTCATAGAAAGATCGCACGCATCAGCTGGTTTTTTTCAACACTCCTCTGTACGATCTTTCTCTGCCAGTACGGTACCGGTCACGGTGTGTAACTTTTGAAACAATCATCTACGTTGCAATCAAATGTGCCCTCTCTTCGTAAGAAGTTTTACCCCTTTTGCTATCCAGGAAGAGGAAACGTACTGGTTGATCGTTAGAGGTGGTTTGAGGGTAATCACGAGAGAGAATCACAGGTAAAGCTTACGACTTACCGCTTGTAGACGTGATTCTGTCGCTACCAGTATTGCAACGGATTCGGACGACCACGGTAGTCTAATATGTGTACAAGAGGTGAATGCCTCAAAATCCAAACTCTTTAGCGCAATGTGATGTTAACCAGTGGAGAAACTCAAATAGATAGAGAAAATTCAACCATCTGGTGAATTGCTGTGGGTGTGTGGTCCTTATGTTGGGGGCTAGTTAGTTAGTGATGCGTGTATCTTTCGTGTATCCTATCGAAAAAATCATGATGCGTGTTTGGTTCTGTGGGGCTCTGCTTGTAGTGCTCGTGAGTGGTCAGATCAGTGATCTACGTTATACAGAGGTAAAGAAAGGAGTGTGTGAAAGTGATATAAGTAAATGGGAATCATTGAATGTATGTAAACCTTTTCCGTTTGTAGACGAGCAATGACAAGCTATCGGAAGCAATCCAGTTTTTGCGTGAATATGATCGTGAAGCGGCTGAAATGTGCAACCGTGTGGCTAACGCCGAATGGCGCTTTTCCACCAACGGTACGGAATACAACAAGCGTCGTATGCGTGAGCAGCAAAATCTGGCATCGAAGCTCGAGTGTATTAGCTGGCGTCGGGCCGTGTCTTTTGATTCGTCGCGTATCATCGACACAAGCATCCGTAGGCAGCTTGGACGCATCGTGCAGCAGGGAAGATGTGGTTTGGGTGATGCCAAGTATGCTGAGCTGCAGCATGTCTTGATGCTGCTGAAAGATAATTACAACGGTGCCAAAGTGTGTCCCTTTCGACGCGGCGGTTCCGAAGCAACCGATTTGGGAACGTTTTCTTCAACGGGTGGTATTGCCTACCCGAGTTCGAGCTACGTGTCAGCCTATACGGGGTATTGTGATCTGAAGATCAATCCAGATCTCACGCGTATTATGGAGACGAGTCGTTCGGAGTCGGAGCTACGGTACTATTGGGTTGCTTGGCGTGAAAAGACAGGACCGCCAGTGAGAAATACCTTCATGCGCTACCTTAACCTGGCGAACCAGGCCGCCGAACAGCACGGGTTCCACGATGCAGGTGAACAGATGCGTTCGGTTTACGAGGATGGGGACTTTTTCTTCACCGTCAATGATCTTTGGGGTCAGTTGCAACCACTGTATAAGCAGTTGTTCACTTTCGTTCGTAAAGGATTGATCCGTCAGTATGGCGAGCATGTGGTCCGGCGCGATGGACCATTGCCGGCTCATCTGCTAGGTAATATGTGGGCACAAAATTGGCGTCACATCATGGACATCATCAAGCCTGGGCCACTCGAAACACCTGACGTATCGGGAGAAATGGTCCGCCAGGGTTACACGCCGATGAAAATATTCCAAACGGCTGAAGAGTTCTTCACCTCTATCGGGTTATCACCAATGGCGCCAGAATTTTGGCGCAATTCCGTGCTTCAGAAACCGAATGACGGTGCTAGTCAATGTAGTGCGTCCGCTTGGGATTTTTGTAACAAGGTGGACTTTCGCATCAAACAGTGTACACAGGTGTCATTAGACGATTTCGTCGGAGCTCATCATGAAATGACGCACATTCAGTACTACATGCAGTACGCCGGGCAACCTTTCTTGTATCGGGAGGGGCCGAATCCTGCGTTTCATGAAGCACTGGCCAATGCTATTACGCTGAGTGTTGGTGGTCCAGCTCATTTACAGAAGATTGGACTGCTTACCAGTCCGGTAACGGTAGCGAATGGAAATAGTATGATTAATATTGAGTATCTGTTGAACCTGGCACTGGATAAGCTGCCGTTCATGGCATTCAGTTTGGCGCTGGAGAAGGTATAATAGAAAAATACTGCATACATCTAAGAGCAAGCGAATTATATTCTCATCTTCTCACAGTGGCGATGGTATGTGTTCGAGAAGGGCCCGATCGGTATGAATGCACGCTGGTGGGAACTACGGTTACGCTACCAAGGAGTAATACCACCAACGGGACGTGGTTTCGAACACTTTGATGCTGGAGCAAAGTATCACGTGGTATCTGATCAGGATTACATCAAATACTTCGTGGCGACAGTGCTTCAGTTTCAAATTTACTCCGAGCTTTGTCAAGCGGCACAACATTACGGTCCTCTTCACACGTGTGATATTTATCGATCACGAGAGGCTGGTCGAATTTTAAGGTACGCGCTCCTCATCCGTTGCGGATTAGACAGTTAATATTTCCTTTTTTTACACGCTTGCAATAGTGATGTCATGCAACAAGGCGCATCCTTATCATCGGCTCAATTGATAAAGCTGCTAACACGTGGGAAATCGTCGCGTCTGTCTGTGGATCCATTGCTGGAGTTCTTCCGCCCACTTGAAGCGTGGTTGGAAGTACAAAATCGTGATGAGCAGGCAAGACTCATTATTATATTTTCTATGATAGTCAGACACTAATGTTTATCCTTGTTTGCAGATAATTGGCTGGAGTTCAACGATGGAGGATGTGGCCTTATTTCAACCATTGCTGGGAAGAAACGGACAAACCGTTCATTCCACTAACTTTACGTTGATGCTGCTGTTCGGATTAATTACATGGCGCTTATTTTTATAGAATGTTTGTAGAATAAATTGTAAATAATATATCTTGAATGTGTTCTAATCCTTTCCCTTTTCTTAAAACATTTATCCAAAACTCGTAGACAATTTAGACAAAATCTAGTTTTTTGTATTGCAAAGGCCTTACATAAGTACTATAATTACAACAAGAGCGTACAAGATCAACAAACGAGTCTTTTCCATTTCCTATAATTCAACTAGCATTTCCTTCACTTTTAACTATCATAGATTTAGGCCACGTGCACTGACTACATTGTACGCTTTCCGAAAAAAAAACACACAAAAAAAATGCTGTAAATATTAATTAATTTCACTTTACTTGTTCGCTACTCCATTAGTATTTATTCTCCACTCCATTAGTTAGGCACGTTCTATAGCGTTGGCAAAGAGTTTCACTTATATGGTTTACAGAAAACTACGTTCACTCTTGAATGATCACCGTTTGTTTTTGTTTCTTTACATAAAGATGAATGGGTGTGTGTAGATTGACTAGTGAAACTATTCTGTGCATAATGTGAAGTCTTTCCCTAAATGCACTATTTTACAAAAGTGTGAAAATTAATGAGAACAAGAAGGGGAAGGGACTTTGTCGGCAGACTGCATCGTGCTATCATTGTCAGCTGATTTAGCATCCGTTTTGGAGGCGTTAGGAGTGTGCATAGCGGCAGTCAATATTTAGAAGAAAAAAAGTATTTGATAAAAATTTCAACAGGGCAATAAACATTTACATCCCTCATAACACAAAAACCAACAATTTGTTTAAACTAAAATAATAAATTCAGTCCACTTTTTTCGACCCGACGGTTTCCGGTCTGCTTGGCACTTCGGTGCTGTCGGGGGTGCTGTCTGCTGGGTTTTCATCGTTTGGCGCTGGTTTTTCGCCACTAGATTCTCCAGCACCAGCAGCTGAGCTTTCTGTTTCGCTTGTTCCAAAGTTACACAATTCTTCGTGCTTTACCTGTTCTTCTGGTTCAACTGCAGAAAAGAAAGAAGTAGTTTCACAAAATGTTTAATTAAAAGGGGCTTATTGCACTTTACTTACATGGCTCTTCTTCACCGACACCCGGGCTTCGTGGTTCGCCAGATTGAGACGAACCGGAGGAACGATTGTCGTCTTCTTCTGCTTCCGACTCAGAGCTTGTTTCAGGCTTTTGCGAAAGTCTGTCAAGCTGCTCCTGTTCGTATGGGAGCCGAGGAGCAACGGGACGCTGCTTTTTGGCCGGGTTCAATGCATTACAAAAAGCACACCGGAAAGCAGTGTATTCATACTCTTCCTTCAGAACCATGCCTGTTTGAGAGGAGAGCGCCAAAGTGGTTAATTAGAGATCATGCA
The DNA here is from genome assembly GCA_000349165.1 of Anopheles christyi. Taxonomy (NCBI): domain Eukaryota; kingdom Metazoa; phylum Arthropoda; class Insecta; order Diptera; family Culicidae; genus Anopheles; species Anopheles christyi. The sequence continues at coordinate 16,293 of KB676313.1, read as the reverse complement.
AGAAAATTAAAAGAAACGTACCGTTGTGCATGCAACATTCGGCGCAAATCATTGCAAATCGATTCGTTGGTCCATCGCCCACCAAATAGTCTACCATTTTTTCTAGCACACCCTTCTCGTTTTGATTAATGATCGGGAACGGCGTCCTTCTGTAGACCATATTGTTGCGCGCCCCATACATAGGGCCTTGCTGAGGATGCGTTGGACGTATCATCATGCCGGGAGCAGTTTGTGGAGTGTGATGCATTTGACCGCTAGGTCGCATCTGTGGCGTAACGGGTGTAGCCGGACGAACCGCCACCGATGGAGGGGAAATCTGTCTTTGCGACAAGTTTGGGTTGGGCATTCGTGGTGCGGGTTGACCAACTGGAATTGGTTTGGGGACACGCAGGGGCGTAAGCGAAGCATTAAAAGCTTGCGTTTGAATGCGATGCGATTTGTCGCCGAATTTATCCAATATTTCAACAGCCACCTTGTACGTCTCCTTTTCCATCACATTTTCCAGGATCTTCTTTTTGTCTGTTCGCAGATCCTTCAATTTGTTTGAGTTTAAGCGTAACTTGCGTTCGTAATGCCATGCTAGTACCCGTTTTAAGATGAATATGCTGTTGAAGATAACATATTTTAATTAGATGCTGGTTGCCTCCAGTATTATGTACAGAGGAAATTATACTTACAGTATAGGACATATGAGTAGGGGGACGGAATAAACGATACGTTCTTTCCACGTCGGCGGGAAGAAGGCGAAGTAAAATATCAACGACCCGACAACGTACAGAACGATGGATGTGACTAAAAATCGGCCAACGAAGCGTTTCCGCCGCTCTTGGGTGCTGATTGTGTACGCTTCAAGATTCTTGATTTTTTCCTCCAATTCTTCCAATTTCTGGAAAGTAGTTTTCTCTTTCTATTGCCACATGAAATCAGTCAGAAAATAAATCAGGAAAAGAAAAGTTATTAAAACTGCACGTTTCTTAGGTATTGGTTTTAAAACGGTACATGCTTCGATGAGCACGAAGATAAACGACGCTGGACGGTCATTAGTGTGCGTCTTTTTGGAACGGCGTGCAATATTACAGCCTAAATCTTGCTGTATTTTACTTCCCCTTTTTCATATTGCTTCAACTGTTTGGTGGGTTTGTTGCGCGTGAATACAGTGGTAAACCTAATTGAATATTTATAACTACCCTGAGCATGCAACGCACCTCTAAGTCTTTCTACCGTATTTACGCTCACCAAATGGAACACTTTTGCTTTCTGGCTGTCTTTTGTGTTTATATAAACTTTGGAATGGAAGTAGCGACAGGCGGGCGTTTTTTTAACGTATAGTGCCTCAAATTACCGTCGTATAGAGAAGTTTTGGTTTCTCTTTTCTCATCGTCGTGAAACGGACTCTCTTTATCATTGGTAATTGATTAGCCAAGTAGTGTGACCTTTGTGATCCATTTTACGGAATCGTAAAATAAAACAAATAAAAAACTATGGTCAGGTCAGCAATCTGCATCCATCTTATGGCACGGTGTAAGCATGTAGTGAGAAAAAGCGAAAACAATGTACAGAGTTGGCGGCAATAAACCTTTCCTGCCGCGTCATTAACGGCCTTTCGCTTCTGCCCATCGATTCCGGACAAATGCATCTTAATCGCTAAATCCGATTAGCTACCAGTCAGCATGCAAACGTTTCTTATCACAGACCTTTTCTCTTTCTGATACCGCCACAAGCCGTGCGTCATCAGTTTCGCGAACATCCATCCGAAGCATTCGTCGATTTTCTCATACTATTAAAAGTGATTACCTACGCATTAATTACATACCCGAAATCTGGATAGAATAACCCCCATCGTGTTGCAATTGGTTGGGAAAGTTGACCGTTAGAAGCAAATCCTTGAACGCTGATGATACCCCAAAAATCCACACTCCGGTGTGCCACACTCTCTGTAACGATGCAACAAGATTCCAAATACAAAGGTTAGACGTGCGTTTTCGTTTTACGAGTTGATTCTACCGTGCCGTGGGACGCATTCAGCCGTATCGGGAATGCTAAATTTAAAAATCCATGAAATTGTTAGACCGTTCTTGACCGTGCGTTGTTTCTGTCCTTTCTTTCGCTACCAAGCTATCAAAACTTCGCTCAAAATAGACCAACTGATCACCACTTGTGCACACACTTGAACTTCTCTGCTCTGTTCAACAGATAGCGATTGAACGCGTGTAGAAGAAGGTGAACAGAAAGTACGACCGGTATACAAAGATCATAAGCAAATGCGATCACAGTTAAAGGTTCTTCATCTCGTCACCATCGCGTCACTCAACTTTCTTTTTGTCAATGACAAACTGCTTTATAAGCCTCCGAAACCCGGTATACGCACGATACAATACAAGCGAGAACATAAATACCTGTTTAAATTGCTTCGGAGTATAGATCAAAGTTGATGCGATACGTGCTGTGATGCCGATTCAACAGTATAGTTTACGCTTTTTAACGTGGCTCAAACTATTTTAGCTCGTCGTAGATGTTTTGATTTTTTTTCAAGAAGACGCAAAGTCAGTTGCAATCGCGCAAATTAAAGGGTGCGATACATTTTCAAGCAAACTCATTTTCTTTTCTAAAAAGAAAATAGGTATAAATGTGAAAAATTAAATTATTTTAATTTGAATAATGTGGTACTTAAAAATATTGCAATTCGTTTAAAACTAGAAAATGCTTTAAGTCTGAGAAAATAAATAAGAAACGATAATAATTTTCGATTTTTACACAACTGTCATGAATGTCAAGCTGTGGGACCATGCGGGTATCTTTTGTTGTGTTGTCAAAATTATTGCGGGATTTGACGGAAAGAGATAACATAAACAAAATAACAAAAACAACACAAGCCTGAAACAAATTAAAGATACAGTTCTTTAATTTTGCGAACAACGCGTGCACCATTATTTTCAATCGTAAGAGTAAACCAATAGCGTGGTGTAAATGCAGTAGAAGAAAAGCTCCAAAATGTCGCAAACAGTTGTCGAGCTGCACTGGTTCCCGAAGTATTCGGATCGATTTTTGACCGCAGCCAGTTCCGAAATAAATTTGTACCAAGTGAAAAACGATCTCATTGATAATGTAGAAAAGTCAAGTAAGAAACGAGCGTTGAATTGATGTTCCGACTTACTGTCGATCTTTAACAAGTTTGCTCTATCTGTATAACTTCAGACATAAATTTGGACATTTCCAAATCAACCACTGCCACACTGATTGCATCCGAGTCGCGTTATCAGTTTGTACGAACCGTAGCACCATCGTACCATGGTGGAGGCGAGATCAATTTTGCGGCAGGATTACCGAACGGAAAGGTTGCGTTATGTAACTTTGTCGCCGAAAACAATGTCGAATTCAGTGAGTGCCTTTTTAAGCGGCCTCGGTATACCGGCACTCTAACACATATGTTTTTGTTTGATTACAGCACCAAGAATATCACGAGCATGCACGTGTATCGCATGGAGTGAACTGGAACTGAACTTCCTCGCGATGGGGCATGATCGTAATCGCTCCGACAACTGCATCACAATCTGGGACACAGAACGCGGTGTTCCGAATCAATCATGTAAGTTGGAGATGTAAGACACTAGCATCTGATCATTGTTACATCGAATCGATCTATCCTATAACAGCAATCGTTAGTTTGATTGGTTTGTCGGAAACGGCACATTCTGTGTGCTGGGACAAAACGTTCCCTCAGGTGCTGATAGCGGGCATGAGCCACAAGTACATTAAAATGATGGATTTAAGACGTAAGTGATAAAGTTGTTAAAATGGTTCAAGAGGTGAAATAACTCATAAGCCTCTATGAAATATACTCAACACAAGTATACAATTCATTATTCACTTTTACAGAGAACCCAATCATCACGACCGTGGCTAACACAAGAACGGTAAATGGAGTTTGTGTCGCTCCCAATGGCCGCTACATGGCAAGTTACGTTGAAAACATTATAAACCTGTGGGATCTACGTTCCTTAGAGAAACCGATCAGTCAGATTCAAATGCAAAAGAGCATCAGTCAGCTTTCCTGGTGCCCAACACGTTCCTCCGTACTGTCAACGCTTCAGCGTGATTCGCCGTTGATAAATTTGATCGATTTGCATTGGCCCGGCTCGGAGATGGACGGTGGAGAACCTCATTCTGTGAAACGATTCGTTTCTCCCTTCCAAACAACTGCCAGCACGTTGATGACTAGTCGAGTGCCCTCGATGGCGTATCTTTCCTGGCATCCGTATGATCTCGAACGGATGCTAGCACTATCGAGCGTTGGCAACATTTGCGATTATCGCATTCCACAGCGAGTGGCTGTATCGTGGGATAACAATAATAATCTGTTCGGTAACAACGGGAACGATTTGCGTCAGTTCGCAACGCCAACCCGTTCCTCGACGCCAACTGATTCGCTCAATCAATGGAACATCGACAACAGCGAAGAAGACATTGCTGAAACGATGCAACATCGGGCACTCAAGAACTATGGGCTCATGGCGGAACTACAACGCAATGGCGATCTAGTGGAAAAGAACGATGGGCTGCAATCCGTCTGGCGAATGTTGGGCCACATGGTGAAGGAAGACAACAAACAAGGACTGAAAGAGATTCTTGGCGTGAATAATGCGTTGGACGGTCCACCGATGTCACAGTCCGAACCGGTCAACACGAAATGGGTCGATTTCAGCATGTGCAGCGGGTTGGTAGTGTATCGTAGCGAGCAGCGTGATATCGCCCAGCTGCTTTGTGGTTGGACGTTTGAGCGTGAGAAAGAAACCTCTTTTGGTGCCTTCCTGGATGAGCTGTGCGCCAAGCGGGAATACACTCGAGCGGCCCTTCTGGCGTGCTTTCACTTTCGCGTTCGGTTAGCCATCGATATTTTGGGCCGCGGAGCTGATCAGGCATCCGATCCCAGCTCGCTGTTGCGTGTGGCAGCGATTGCACTGTCCGGATTTTCTGCTGAACGATCTGAGCTGTGGCGTAAGCAGTGCGGAGCGGCACGCACGCAAATCGATGATCCATATTTACGATGCATGTTTTCGTTTTTGGCGTACGAAAAAGATGGATTCGAAACGGTCACGAATGAAACCCAAATTTCGTTAAGCGATCGTATGGCGTTCGCCTGCAACTTTCTGTCGGACGTAAAGCTTGCCGAATACACAAAGGGAATGGTGGCAAATTGTATCGAAATGGGTGACTTGAATGGATTGCTTCTGACAGGAGCAACCAACGATGGCATTAGCTTGCTACAGAGTCATTTAGATCGTACCGAAGACGTTCAAACGGTCGCGTTAATTGCGGCCCGTTTTCTTACATCGGAACTGCTTGCAAACTATCGCGTGCAGTATTGGATTGCAACCTACCGTGACATGCTTGATGTGTGGGGTTTGTGGGAGCAACGGTCTCAACTCGACATAACGCTCGGTAGCATTCGATCTCCACCACGAAGCTCCAGGTCCGTATTTCTTTTGTGCAATTTTTGCGGCAAGAACGTTTCGATGGCACTGCAGGAAGATGCTCGTTTGCGGGGAAACGCCACCACCATGCACAAACTGTCCTCCTGTCCTCACTGCCGCAAACCATTGCCCCGATGCGCTTTGTGTCTGCTGCATATGGGTACAACGATGGGTGCGATATCGCAGAGCCAGGCCATCCACGGTCAGATCGGGTGGCAATCGAAGCCGTTTTCGAAGTGGTTCAGCTGGTGCCAAACCTGCCGGCATGGAGGCCACACCGAGCATCTGACTGAATGGTTTAACCAGAACACCGAGTGTCCGGTGACGTCGTGCAACTGCAAGTGCTTTGCCAAAGATCTGCCAATGCCGCAGTTTCCGCGCGACAAAGACAGCGTTTCCTGACACCAGCTGTCGACGATGTTTTAGCCAGTGACTGAAGTCGTTCGTTTCGGTGTTGCAATATGAGAAAAAGTCGATTGTAAAGTTGTTCGTCTTATGCAAAGATTTTTATCTTTTGAAAGAGGGGCAAGTCCGTAAATGTTTGTTAATTGTTTTATATCTGTAGTCCGGAAAGAAGGGCTTTAATATTGTTTCATTTTTTATTGCTTTATTACTATTTTACAATTCGAACGGAGAAATGATGACACGATCGCTAATAAAAACATCAATTATTCGGGACAAGCTATTTTCAACCCTTTATATATAATTTAATTATTGGTCGAAAATCAATTGAAATAAATTTTGAAGTAGCTTTTTTTCAAATAATAGTTAACAAATCTACTGCATAGTGTGAAATAAATTAAACCAATATTTATCCAACGTAGGGGAGGAAAAGCTATGCACCTATTCCGTTGTTGCTCCCCTCCAGCGCAGAAACAAGCACCGCCTACTTTACGGTGTTATGTAGGCAAGCACAACTGTAGCAGTGTTAGTGCAGTGTATTTATTGCGCACCGTTGAGGAGAGGGTTAGTAAAACATAAAATAACATATATTACTTTGTACTCGGTAGCGGGGATAAAGCAGAGGCAAATGCAACGGTTTACAATAATAGCAAATACATGGCCAGTTAAATCGTTTCGGAACCGGTTAATCATTGGGGTTGCGATATAAAAAGAGTGGAAGAGTGAGAGTAAACAAGAAGAAGCGCCCTTAAGGACACACATACACACGGTCAGTGACGGATCGGGCGGGTCGTGGCAGCAAAGAGGAATCCGAATGACACGCCTGGTGCTGATGGTCGAGATTGGAAGTAATTAATTTAAATTTATCATTCATTAGTCGTTCGGCATGTAATGAAAATTGCGCTACGTTATTAAATTTCGCGGATTTCAGCCCTTTTTCCGCTGTGTGACAAATGTGGGGTCGCATTTTTGAATGATACACACGCATTCGCTTGCGTAAAGCTAGTACGCTTAATGTCACATGCAAGGTTCCGAGGGCACATGGAATATTCCCATGCTGCTGGGAGATTCAATTTAGTCGTCGTACTCTCTCGTGAACCCTTTTTCCGTAGCCTTGCGCTACGCGGCAGAGAACGGTTTTGATGCAAATGGCAATGTTATGAAGGCTCGGCTGACCATTAACGTAATTACGCCGACATTTGCTTGGACGATGGAGCAAAGTTGGTCGAAGCTGATTTCTTTTGGCATCATCCAAACAAAGAGACCCCAAGGCGGGGTGGCATTTTATGTAATTCCAAGAAGAAATTAAAGAAATAGTGCACAGCAGGCGAAGCGTTCGGAAACGAAAAAGAATTGAAACGAACCGAACCGAAAAAAAGCATCACCTCAACCGTCCGTAATAGCATTGTTTATCTTTATGCCGTTTTAAAGTATGGAAAAATTAAATTAATGCTTATCGTTTGTTTCTCTTGCATACTGCGTTAATGGAAATGGAATGGTAGCGTAGGCTCCGGGCCGCGTGCGAATAAAATGGCGTCAGAAAGAGCCCTGCAACTTGAGAATGTCTTGGACGCCAAATTAAACAAACCCGACGTCGCTTAACTCACCGCCTGTCCGGGATCATAAAACTTGTATCTAGAATGCTGATGCGTGGCGCTGGGTTTTGATTAGTGAATGCGCACGGCGGTGAGTTTGGGATGGCTTCCTTTTTACGAGTTCCAAGAAATTTACTCCATTGTATTTAGTGCGGCGCAAACAGTCACGAGAAAAGAAATTGTAATTTTTGATGAAGCTTTTCACAGAAAGAAAGCAGTAGGAACTGAATGCATTATGCACAATGAGATTTTGGATTAACATTTTTGATTGGATTTGATTTCAACATTAAGAACTATATTTGTACAAAAAATCATGTGATTTGATTTTTTTAGTTCAGATAGAACGGCCAGACTAGGCCGTATTGCTAATAAGAATATTTATTTAATACATTTTTACTTATAAGCTAAATTAAAAATGCAAATCAAGGTTCTTTCATTTCATAACAAACATAAATAAATATATAAAATCTCAAAACAACTTACAAAGTTTAATACAAGCGACATTCTCCTCTTACTAATGTGATGACAGCAATATGTTATTTACTCAGTTCCATTTTAATTACTAGTTTTTAATTTAAATGAAATCACAAAGCTCGTCGCCTACCCTGCCATCTATTGTAATGCCAACCTACCACCCATTTTTGCATTACGCTCAATACCGAACAAGTAAAATGATCTTCATTACCATTAGCTTTATCACGGGCGGCGCTTAAAATTATATTATTTAGAATTATTTAAATTGCAGAAAATTATAGTTCCTCATCCCGAAATTTGCTTTTTCTCACTCGCAGGCCTTGCAAACACAGCTGGCAAACGGAAAAGCAGGCCAGAAGAAGAGAACGCATCACCATTCGGTGCCGATGTGTATTATAAGCGTTTATTATCAATTACGTTCCAACGATTACGGACACTGCGGACGACAATGAGCATGGTCACACGGTGTTGCCCTACGTGCCGGAGCCGAACTTCGATTGCCTTTGGTGCAGTGGTGGTGAGTGGAAGCGGTTTATTATCGCTCGTAATAATTTTATCCGAATACGAAAAACGAATCAATCGTGCACTCTTTCCCTTCTCACGGGTTTTGCGTTTTCAATTAACTCTCAGCTAAGCATGAGGGCTTTTTTTTATTTTTCCTGTCACTAACAACTGCATCGCCATTGCAGGGCTCCATTGGTGACTCGGTGATCCATTTTCATTAGCTGGCATTTGCTTGGTTGTGGGTAAGGCAACACGATTGTCCACCTTTTGAAATTGGCGAAAAAGAAAGGGTAAAGTGTGAAGAAATAGCGACGACACCACCTCTGCCGAATGGAAGTTGCATCCGGTGCACTTGCTGCTGAAAATTGAATTCAATTTCGTTAGCCAATTAGACAACAGGAACGAACGGGGGAGTCGGGTCGGGATCATTTTGTCGCTCGATCACTCGGTGACGAATAACGCTTCAACCGCAACCGTGCTGCAGGTACATTTTGGGGGAATACTCACGGAATGGAATGGTTGTGCCGTTGCACTTAGAGGTCATAAAATAAACGCTTCAATTTGGATTGGGTTTTGCTGCTTTGGTGATGTGCAGTGTGCTGGATGAAACGCATCCGACCATGGCGTGGCAGAAGCTACAGTATTTTTAATACTGTTTGATTACGAGTTTCTCCAGGGGCTGTCAGGCTTCCACGTTTACGAGTTAACCACCAAATTGACCAAAGATAAGTCAATTTCCTTTTCATCCCTTTTTCATGACCGGAGTAAATTAACTTTCCTAAGAATCAAAGGTGTTTGTGTGCCTGTGTTGAGCGTTTTTCTTTCACTCATCCTACGTACAGACATTCCGTGTAAGTGTTGTTGCAGCCCTTTTTGCAGTCCGCCAGTGGAAAACCGTCCATCAAGGTGCACAAGTATTTACCATAATTGATGATCGTTACTTACTGTAACGTTCATCTGTGCGCAAACGGAAATGATTCTAACCGATGATCAAACTCAATTTTGTGCCAGAGAAACAAGAAGACAAAAACAGAGGCGAACGAAAGAGGAAGCTCACTTACTCGCATTTTGGTAAAGCATTTTCGGGTGGTTAAAGTGTTAAACAGCAGATTAATTCGTCTGGTGAGTAGGGAGCGTACCTTTTCCTTTGCTTAATTGAATCGACACCTAAATCAATTTGTTTTCGAAGTTTATCTACCCTTACCGGGCTAGGCCGGTAAAGATGAGAAGCAATGTGTACAACAAATTGCAGCATTAATTGGAGTTGCTCTTGATTAGGTAACGAAGGGAAGGAGCAGGCGAATGAAGAGATACTTTGTTACATGAAACCAAATGAAAGATAAGTTTTAATCAACAATTGGCTGGCAAAGAAATTGTATTGAATTGCCTGTTTCTGTTTCATTGTCATTTTAAACACATGAAAGCTATGTCTCTCGGAAATGTATGTTTTTTTGTATTCGTCACTAAAAGCATCGTGCGCACATGTGTTCATAAAATTAATGTTGATGTGTTTCCTAATAAAGACATTTCCGTATACAATAAACACACAGTCAACAGACAAAATCATGGATCTGGGCACTTTTCGACACACGCCTCGAAATGAAGGCATTAACGCATTTAAGCCATTTACTTAATACTAGTTTAAGCACAGGTCTATCGTGACGAACGATCTTGACATAATATTCTGATATGGCAGACACCAAACGTTTTGCACCAATGTGTATGGGCGTAGAGTATCTGGCAAAGCAGTCTTAATTGCAGTCTTTGTGTTCGTGTCTTGTAATGAAGGTTGAAGGTCTAGTTGCAATGTGTGCTTGAAAACCAAATCAAAGATCTTGTTCAGCCCTAATTGGCCATTTGTGAATATCATGACAACATTAAAAGGTGCTTGGTAGTGTACGTCTTGTATTGAGGTTAAATTTTGCACAGAACATCCTGTCATTCATCAAACATCTAATTGCTAATACAATAGGATCTGAGGTAACATCTAAAGTGGTTTGTTATAATAATTTCATGGACGATTGGGATCACGTTACGCTCAATTGCTGGTAGCTTTCGCACATGGAATAAAACCAGTGAAGGTTTCTGTAGCAATAATCGTTTCGACACTGATTTTACTTGCCTCAATTTTTCTCAGAAATCCATAAAGAGTCCTAAAATAAGACTCTAGTTAGCGGCTTTTAGTACTTACGCTGTACTCAATTAAAACTGATTTTATATCCTTACGCTTTGGTCACATTATACTTTCTTGTGCATATTGTGAAGATACAATAGATTAAATTCAATCCTAATACAAGACACATCCCGATTAGCTGTAGCCCATCCCTCCATTTGCTCTCTAGAAAGTGACCAATAAAACGATGACAGCCTACCCCGAGACAGCTAGCACTGCCGACTCGAAATGAGATTTGACAAAGTAGAATGTGAGAAACGGCGCAGTTTTCCCACCCGGGACATCGGCTCTGTTTTTTTTTTCGTTCGGCTAGTAATAGTTTTCCCAAGATTCGTTCATCGCCCATGTGAGCGGGTTGGTGGGCCGGTTGGTAATTGCTTCTATTAAATGAGGTGGAAGCATGTAATTGCTGGGTATAGGGAGGGCGGGATCGAAGAGTACCGAATGCCTCCATGCCAGACCGGCGTTGGCCCTATGTGTTCTAATATCGGAAATTGATATTTTAATCATATGTCCATCCGGGGGCTCATCCGCCTGGGCGTCGAGGTGAACGGCTTGAGCAAACATAGGTCGGTACTGCACGGAAAAGCGGTTCCCAAGCAAAGAAAAACCAATCTAGAGCGCTGTAATTAAGCTCCAACCGTGGCGTCAAATGTCTCATCAAGGCGGATTGTTTGACTTTTCCACAAGAGCCATTAATTATGCGGCATGTGTGCGGTTCATGTTTGTTCGCTGGTGACCAAATGGAAACGCTGGTGATATCGCAACAAAGCAAACCCCAAACCATCTTAACTTTGCAAGAACTGTCCTCCCGCCATCGGGAACTGAACTATCGTAATCAAAAGTCATTAGCCATGGTTACAGTCGAAATTGATCCCTGGCCATCGAAATAATGAGGTCGCCTAATTGCGTTCATCGTGGTTTTTTATACAGCTGTGGAATCGAGAGTGTGCGTGCGCTGGGCACACGCGTTATTGCGGCCGAAATGTCAACAGGAAACAAATTATTATTTAATCGTTCGTTTGTAATATAATTAGACAGAGGCGCTACGGGGAGCCACGATTTCAGTTTGGGAAAAACAATGCAAAAGGGAGCTAGTTTCTTTGTTTCGGAGAGCGGTTTCAGGGTGAGCTTTTGGGTCGCTTTCTGATCACTGATAAGTTGACAAATGGGTACCTTTCTAACCCAATAACCTGTGTGTTTGCTAGTGCCGGCACTTGTGATGTGATTTTGTGCTCGGTGGGGTGACTTAATTTGAGCATGCAAAATAAAACGTTCGATGGGTTTCAGGCTAATTTCAAAATAATCACTTTCAGGGGGCCATGTTTTACGTGTTGGTATCTGATCCACGGAACGGAACTCACTCGGAAGAACTAATTTACATGAGGCGGTTACGGGGTTCTTCGTTGCCGAGATAGATGAATATTTGTAATGCTTTGTATGGAACTACGACATCAAAGATGTCTTTTTAATTATGTGAAATGTGTAAGAATAGGTTTGGAATGAGAAGAAGTGTCACAACGAAAGCTTATCACTTGAAGGAGGCCTTGGTTCAACGGAAGAAGAAGCAAAGAAAAGCTTTGCTGTACGAGATAATAATCAAAAACTCCTGTTTGGTATTTGTTCAATAATTAGCTATTCGTTAATCATATTCTTTGAATCAATCTCTAGCCGAAGCGTGATAAAGCGAGGTTTTCGCTCAACAGCGCGGCAACAACACGTGCGAAAGTACACAGAAGGGCAAACAATTTAAGAGAAAGAGACGAAAGAGAATGCTGTATCGAAGAAAGGGCAGAAAAAACAGAAAATCATGCTCAACAGATACTACAACATAGCATGAAGAATGCATAAAGAAGCAAAATCTCGCTACTAGCGTCCGCGTCATATTTGGTTGTTCATTCGTAACGCCGGATCAATCGAATCGAACGATCATTAAAGCAATTAAAAAGTGGTATTTCATCTCAATCGGCACGCCGATGGCTATGGGTCTTATAGGACAGTAGGGGAGAGCGGGAAGGTGCTGTTTCTAATTTAAATATTTGGGCTTTCGATTACACAGAGCTGGGGCCGACCGATCGGCGCAGAAATGGCTGCCGGTCTTGCGGACGGACCAGACCGTTTAATGAGATCAAGCGAAGGAAAACCCTGGATGGATCTAATTAAAAGATGAATTAGAAAAAGGTTGAACTGGTAGCTTTGGTCCGGCATGTTTGCTTTGTGTTTCGATCAGCTCGAATCGAACGGGCCGGTTGCCAGGGACCATCGTTAGCGAAACCGCTATCAGTGCCTGGCTGTGGCTGATGAACAGAAGCTGGTTTAATTAGAAAATTGATCGGGCTGTACGGGGTTGAATTAAAGATCGGAAAAGTGTCTGAGCTTTGCGAACTCCATCCCCATCCGATCACCAGCCCAACATTGTTTCGAAAGTTGGTGCTGTCAAGGTGTTGGAAAGATTAATGATGGGACCCAGAGTGTGTGGGGTTCGTGATCGTGATGGTGAGTGGTGGAAAGGTTGGAGGGTCATCAGAGATGATTGGAGGGACCGGTTTTGCCTGCAGGCTGCATAAAGTTGCACTTTTTGACCCGGGCTGTTATGAGGCTGACGTGTGTTTATTGTCCTCGAGTTAGTGCCTCACGAAAGTGGTGGCAAACTTTTTTCCACGAATAGTTAGGAATAGTAAAAGAATAAATACTTGAGGCAAAATGATGAAAATTCATGACGTACTACTCAAATTGAGATACACTACTGAAAATGCCCTAAAATGATGGAAAACTGTCGAAAATTCATGATGCGTATCATAGTATTCGCTTGTCAATCAACCAATTATATCTTCACGTGTAAAAAAATCTCGGGCAAAAACTAAATCTCACGTTTTGCTAATGAGTTTAATGCATTTGATTATGATGATTCTGGCATTGCCATTGTCCAATACGCCAGGACCGCAAATAAATATAGGTCCTCAATTGGACTTTTGTGTCCAAATTAAGCCGTCCAGAGATGGGCGGGTGCCTTTGGCATGATCGTTTTCCAGGAACGGAAGTAAATGAACTGCGTTACGAGCGTGTTAACAGCCAGTTATGGGGCAGTGGTTTTTTCCCTTGGAATCTGACCGTCCCACGGGATATTGGGGTAGTGAAGAGAAAAAAATCTGACATCCCTGTCTCATTGTTCCAAGATTTGGTGGATTAGCAAGGAGGTTCGTTAGTTGGCAAAATGTCGGCTCGAATGTGTTTTTTCTCTCATTGGCTTCTGACACTCACGAGCAATTTAACTTCACCCTAGAAGAAAAACGATTTCTTTCCAGCCAATTTGTATGCCGAGATAACATCAATTTGAGAGGATTGCTTTCTCATATAATTGTTGTAATAAGTTTAAGAAGAAAAGTTTTTTTAAAGTAGAATCACGCTGCAATGAAGTGTGTTCTGATAGAACATTAAAATGGCAAAATGGAAGTACTGAAACAAATTAAGCTGGGTTAGTACAATGCTAATCGTTTGTGACCGGTAAATGTTTCCGAACCTAATTATTTAGTTATTTAAAATGTATATTGAGGACACGACATCTAACCAGAGCTGCATGAGTTGTATTGTGTTTAATAAAAAGTTGAAATCACAAAATAATCAACAACTAACTATAAAAACCAAACAAGCCTCACGCTCCTCCATGTAATTGATTCCGTCCAATCAAATCTATATAAAGTGAAAATGTTTGATTTTTAACACTCATATACTCAACATCAAAATTGATTGTTCTGATAGTATCGCCCATTTAACTAGTTAATAAGGCATGTTAACACTAGCCAATCAGACACAGATCGTGTTTCACCGGCTGTTTCTTTTTGCTGGCTTACATTCTAATTCACACACAGTATTGTGACCAATTGTGAACAAACAAAATCCACTGTTTCGATCAAAATCCATCAATCTAACGACGATTGAGAAGCGTTAAATAGGTTCCTGCATTCCTGCATTATTAAGGCAGGAGGCTTGAGTCGTGATATTGTGCTTTCTAGGTGCGAGCGGAATGTGTGATCATTGAATGCAGCACCACTGGCATACGATAAGGAATCACGTATGCAGACGTGGCCGACAGGCATGGTGAGCCATGAAATGAGCTGCCTTCATAATGGGTGTGGAGTAGTGTTTTGAGCGTTATTATTTCGGAAAACGGTTGCTGGCGATTGGTTTTATGCATTCCATGATCTACTTATTGCTTTTCATAACGTAATTGATGAATGTTGTTTTACTATGAAAGCCATGCAAGATTGAGTCCATTTGTTTTTCCTTTTGTGTGATATTTTAATGAGAAAAATGAGTTCAAGCCTGGTTTCGATTTCGGCTTTTGGGATCTTTCATGAAAAAATGAATTGGCGAGGAGGCAACAAAAAAAAGAAAAGAATAATGGTATCAATACTTATGCAAAACTCATAACCACTAGGTTGCATAAGTTGAGTGACCTTTTCGGGGACACCAATCAATCCCGTTATGATTAAAGATCCTTCTGTTTAAAACGCCACAAGCAACATCATGCAAACAACCCATATCGCTTTTAACTATTGCCCACAAGACCATCTGGCTTTAACGATCGCAAGTCTTAGCTGTGTCAATATGCTTTCAAATCGAACCTTAAACAGATGATGCACACCATCTACAGCAGCAGGGCAGCGAAACCCGTGGATAGGAGTGTCCAACATAATTGGAGAACCCTTACCGGAAGCGTAGCCGAACAAAGATGAAAGCAATAGCAGCTTTTTTTGGAAGAAAGGTTTTCCACACGATCACCCGATACGCATATATATATATGTATATCTATACCTTTTCACAATCGGTGGACCTCTTTGTCGGCGCCTAAAGGATGGAATCTTGGGAGTGGGAGAATCCGTTTAGCTTCCCGCTGCCCGATCGCTTGATTCAGCACCTCAGCAATTATGATCCACTTCCTCTTTTCGGCACGGTAAGATGCCGAAGCCATGCCGACTTTCTTTTGATTTTCCCGAAACGGTCACCAAAAACTGTGTGCCACTTGGTATACAGAACTTATGATTCCGGGTGGCCAAATTAAATCATTACGGAAATGAGTAATGCTCGTTGGTCTTTTGAACGGTTTTGCTTAAAAGCGGACCGCCTTGTTATGTTTGTTTTTAGTGAGTTGTCGATCCGTTTTAAGACACATAATAAACAGTCGAGCTCAAACCCAAGGGTGGTCAGTGTTTGATTAGAGTTTTCCACCGGTTATGATGTAAGCGCAAAAGGGAGCAAAACTGTAATTATTAACGGGCAATTGAACAATGCCCACGAAAGCATTGGAAGCAAAATAAAATCGTACTGGGTGGGCCAAAACTTTTTTCGCTGGCCAACCATTTTGACGACTGGCCGATTGGATGTGTTGCGATGTAAAACAAACAAATATCTAGCTAAGAGGAGTTTAAATTTCACACATTCCTTCTTGGGGAAAAGCTATTCCTCGAGAGGTAGAAACATTGTCCTGAAAGAAAGCTTCGTCCTATTAAGCAAAAAAGAAAGACGAAGAGGGAAAGACAGAGAGAGAGAGAGAGAGAGAGAGAGAGAGTGTGGCATGACTTTCGAATTTCATTCGCATTCATTCGGTTGGAGCCACTTCCAGTTAGCCAGGCTAATGCTTTATCCCGTCAGCATGACGTGCTCTTTAGGCAAG
>KB676302.1:0-19309 GCA_000349165.1 Anopheles christyi | reverse complement strand
GAAGAAGGTAGAGGACTTTGGCGATGCGATGCACACAGGATGCAGCCTTAAGAGTCTGCCGGTGGTGGCACTTCTTCCATGTGCCCGATCCGGGCAGTAATGTGTGTACCATCGCCTGATGAAATAGAGATAGAAGGCGACAAAAAAAAAAAAAAAACAGAGGAGAAATATTAGCAAATGTGCATCACCATTGGTCAACTCGTTTCGGTTTTACCATATTTCTCGATCGTCCTTCGCACCAGATCCTTGGACGGTTCCTTCAAATCATACGCCCAGCCAATCTTGGAGAATACATCCAACCAGAAGGTGGTCACGTTGACGGAGTAATTGCCCAGTTCGGCTGCCTTGTAGTCCCACGGAAATACGTGATGATAGTTGTGCCAGCCTTCGCCCATAGCCACCACGGAAACGGCACGGTTTTCCGCTGGATTGATGCGCCTGGTGCAGGAAAGGTAAAAGGAATACAAAGGTTGCAAGGTTTAGACAGTCGGTCCGATTGTACCGGTGTTTGGTGTGTTGCTATTCGTTACTTACTTATCGTAAGGATGGTTACCGTACAGGTGGGCGGCGCTATTGACCAACCAGGTGAAGTTCAGGCTTAGCACGTAGCGGACGAAACACTGGCTGAAGAAGGACATCAGGAAGGTTTCGCCGAAGAAGTACCACGGTATGAACGTCGGTAGGATAAAGCAGAACAGCAGCTTCATCAGCACAAAGTTCCTGCAGGCCAGAAGTGGAAAGAGTGTTTATGTTATTTGAAACTTATGCAAATGCACCGAATGCATTAACCGGTTTCATTTGAAAATGCGAGTCTCCAAATCCACTTTTATCATGATTTAGGATTTAAGGTATCAAAAAATGACTTTTATATTTTTAGTTGTTTTAAATTTGGACACAGAATTTATGGGCGATGTGAAACATAATAAATGGCGAAAATTTGCCCATAGCAACCGTGTTTTAACAATGTTTGCAATATACATTGTAAGATTTTGAAAAGTCTTAACCTAAACTGCAAACACGAAGACACTGCAGTAAGGTACGAATACCGGCCGACTGAGGTGGATGTACGGCAAGGTAAGGTCCTATGATCCATGAAGACACATCTCTCCTTCGTTTGATTAGTACGATCAACACATGCAAGCAAGATTAATCTATTCAACCGAGACCGGTGCACAATTCGCACCTTTGGAAGATGTCAAGGGCTAATGCTGCAAGCTACTGACGTTGTGCAACAACCTAGCGGGAGTTAAATGGGTGTGGACGTGCGAATGGCAATTAATATAACCGCACTATATGGTTCCATCGCATCCATACGCATCTTCGTGGCCATGCGTAGACACCAAAACAGAAGTCCTGCTTTAGTTCCAACTGACCGATGTATCAGTATATTTGCCTCATTGCTGGTGTGGCTAGTAGGATGGCTAGAGAGTAAACAGTCCATTCGTGGTCGTTCCGCTTTGACTTTTTTGATGCGCAACCGCGTACATTGTCAATAGGGGTGGTTTGTTTCACCCGCTCGAAGGTTGCACATCGATGAGGCTGCCGTTAATCAAGGGCGTCAAAAGAGGACCAGCAGTATATTTGTTCAATTGGTGGGGTATAAGACGAAACATTAAATAAAGTAATCACATTGGAATAGCATAACATAGGGTACCTTTTTGAAAAAGGTTTCAAGCAAACAAAAACACAAAAGCTCTTGAATAATAAAAAAAACTCTATAAAAATCAATGTTATAATTTACCTTAAAAACACTACAATAAGTTGATGTTGTAAAACACTCACACTCAAGACAACATTACCAGATTCAATCATATCAGTACGCTTGATTTCTCACGGTGTATGCAATCCGCAGTACATTATTGCTCGGTGGAGGAAACAGACATGGAAGAAAGTGAAGTGTAACGGCGTACGATAGTCGCCACCATAATAGCTAGCCGGAAACCATTATCGCTGATTGTTTAACGATCATTGCGCACACAGTAGCTTCTTGTTCGTGAGAAAATTGGACAAAATAAATACGTAGCTTAAACAACAACAATTTTTTTTTGCATTCCATTTACCAGAAGAATATAATTAGTATTCTTTTGTCATTTTTCTTTCGATTTCGATTCGAAATAGTGTAGGCGTTGGTAAACAAAACTAAATCGCACACATCCCATAGGTCTCGGCGTTCAAATTCAATTTTAAACGATTTTAAAATATTAATTACTTCGCCTGCTAATTGAACACGTCATTAAAATCCATTTTGCCCGGTGTAATTGTGTCGGACCGAGAGCAATGTCACGGTTAATTGCAAGCCAGCTCATATTTTGCCGTCAAGCGCAGTGAAGCGCACCGCGACGCATACGATTGCATACCCGGTAGGCGCATACTTACTTGTGGTGGAACTGCACGACCGGATCGCTCACGATATCGGACATATCGATCAGCCGGCCCTTCTTGATGCACTCCGGGTGCTTGCGTAGCATCAGCCAGCCGACGTGCGCGTACAGGAAGCCCCGGTTCGCGTTGTGTGGATCACCGTCCGTTTCCGAGTACTTGTGATGGATGCGATGATCCCGGACCCAGTCGTAGATCGTGTTTTGGCCCGCGATCGAGTAGCAGCACATCAGGATGATGCGAAGCGGTAGCTTCGCCTTGTACGAACGGTGGCACCAGAGGCGGTGTACGCCGCCCGTCACTCCAAACCCGGCACAGCCCCCCACGAAGAAACCTGATGGAAGGTGGAAAGGAAAGAGAGACGACGAAGAGTGAGAAACCGTACACGTACACGTTTGCGGTTAGGAAATTCCGATTTCGGGAATACGGGAGAGGAAAAGTACCACTTCGGCCACTTCAATCTTTTGTGCCATTGGGTGGTTGGGTGTTTGGATGACGTGAATGAGTCGAATGTAATTTCTTCTCCGTCCGTTTCTTCTTGCGCCTGATCTACGGCCCTCGAGTATTCATTGAGCAGCAGCGGTGTTGCATACCGTCTCGGGATTACGTTATACCGAAGCTGTTTGCTGTGCGTCTACTTATTGTATTTTGTTTTGGCTAGCTCCAACCTTTGCAAAGGATTTCTTAATCGATCGCTATTTTTCATTTTTTCGGTGCAAAGCATCGGTTTAAAATTGCAACCATATACATCTCGATGATGAAGTGAGCTGGCATTGATGATCATCGTGCGCGGTTCATCGCTCGTCTCAATATGTTGGCATCAATTCACCTGCGTGTTGGGGATGTTTTGTTTGAGTTATGCATACTTTTATCCGATTTTCTTACATCCTTCGAGTGTGTATGTGTGCCTCTTCTTACAACAATACACCGAAAAGTGAGCAACGAGCAACATGAAATAATCGAGTTTGGCAATGGAAGGGAGCAAATGGGATGCTATGCGGTGTGGGGCCAAGAGCATTCGATTTCATTTGCGTTTTTCACCTGACGCGATGATTTATGTCGCGTTTCGAAATTCGATCAGCTGTTGCGTTACGTTAGTGCCCTACTGTGCGTCTCGTGCTTTAATTTGCTGACAACCCAACCCGGGACGAAACTTTAAACGAGTTTTGTTGTGATAGGGCAAGCTTTTTGTTTCGTTGGGCTAGAAGGGTGGCATCGAATCGAAAGCAGCAAAAACAACAAACCCGAATATATGATATTAGGTGCATCCACACTAGCAGCAGCGGATTGGGGTGGGCCCTTTCGATGAGCTGTTTCATTATTATGATTATATGCATGGGTAATGGTGATTCTCGTTAAGGGAGTGTAGCTTTAATTTTTCGTTACGAACAAGTTTTTGAAGGAAATTAAGTATCATCAATTTGCCACCCTTCGATCGACAGCGTCAATAGTGTGTATAAAGTGAAAACTGGTTTAGCTGCCTAGTGCTTAGAGAAGCATCCCTTTGTTGAGGGGGTTTACAGCTCCTCGCCTAACAGTGATGACGCCCTTCAGTGTTAGGGGTGTGAGATAACGGTGAGGCACGGTCGTAGTGCCCGTGCCCAAAATTCCAGACCTGACCGTCCTTGTGCCGTTTCGGTTTTTGTTTTGTATTCGATCTCCTCACCTTTCCGTGGGGCGGAGGGGGAGGAGCGATAGCGGATTGGGATGCAGACGATCGATTACGCTTAGAGGAAGGTGTTTGCAAGTGACGCGTCACACACTAGCTCGCGTTTCGTCAGCACGGAATGTGAAATCTTTCCTACGGGCCAGACAGACCAAGGAAGCAAAATTTTAATACTGATTTAAATAGTTTTTTCTCTATCCACCCGCTCCATAACAGCATACGGTGAACGCGCGCGCGTGGATAAGTAATTTTTTTTTAAAACGAGTTTCGTTGAAAAGTTTGTTTTTTTTTTTCAACAATCAATAACAATCTCCATCGATTTTCCTGCCCCGTTATACTTTTCTCGCTTGGTTGGAACATTTGAATGGTAATGAAAATCTCGCTGCCTGTACTAAGTATTTTCGAGTTTGTGCAACTTTTTAAAGTTGCTGATATGCAAATCGAGCACTTTCGGGCTGCGCTAAACTAACAACAGCGAACTGTTTGTCTGTGCGTTATCCTCGCGATTGTATAATTGCCTACGCAGGATGTTGGATTTGTCTCAAAGATGCAGCTTTGTGTTCCCTGTTGCCACATATAACACACGTCTCACATTTTCAACGATGATGCAATCGTGTTAATGCGTGACTCACGATGACGCTAAAAAGGATATTTTGGCCACTTTTAACTTTTATATTTTCTTTTACCTTTACAATGCATCATTTTCTCACCCAACCCATCGCTGCTAATTTGAACATCTCAAGTTGAATAGCTTTTGTAACGATTCAATAATTACAACAACAACAAAACATATCGGCCTTGCACGATCAGCAAAGAAAGGAAATGTTCGAACTCACGGGTAAATCGTGACAATCGAACGAATTTGTATACGAACGCGCTTCATCGGATTCAATTTGAAGCGCTTTCGATTGCAGCTGAAATAGCGATGATTAATTATCTTTGTGATGACCTTTCCTTTTTGTTAGGTTTTCTTTCGTACCGATAGTATAGCAAACGTTTGAAAGAAGTCACGCTGCAATCGACTGCAAAGTCATCTTTAAGCACTGCACGGTGCACTTTCAAGGCTGTGGGCCTCAAAACTCTCATTGTGTTTGGATGGAATCGATTTTTTTTTTTTTTTGGTTAGTTTGCTTGTTGCGGTCTAGTTTTCTATTTGATATGCAACGAAATGCGAATTTGCTGCTTACAGCAGGTTACAAAAATGACAATAGTTGTTCTTCGCAGTGGTGAAACACGTTTGTGTTACGCTCGAAATGGACACGCTTGTCTGGGACACCATTCACTTTAACGGGGACCTTTGCACAATTATTTTTGCTGGCTGTGAATTTGATACAAATTAGATGGTGCTGTTTTTTTTCTTTCTTTGGTGTATCCTGATGGACCGGTTTGGCAAGGAATGGACTGGTTTGCATAGTTAAAATAGAAGGATTTGCACAGCAGGAAGCATACGATTCGGTAAGATTAAACCAGCTTTGGTCTGGTTTGAATACTCGTTTAGTAAGTGTAGCACATGTGGAGATTTGTGCTGATATTTTTGAGGATTATTGTACAACCTTCCGCAATGACTCCCGTGACATGCAAGGGCTATCACACTTTCTAACAAACTGTTACCTTTAACCATTCACCAAAACCATCGTACAGGTATCAGGCTAACAATCACGCTCGATCGTTCACTTACCCCACAGATAGGTGACGGGTGTTGCCCGAAAGACGTAATGCAGGAAGGACCACACCGCTATAACGTGAAAGATCCCGATCATGAACACATTGTTCCACTTGACTTCGGCATCGAACTCATAGCCGAGGTACCGCTTCACCAGGTCGGAGAGCGTGCGGCCCCAGGCCGTCTGCTCCCAACGGTTGTAGTGCTTGAGATAGCTGTCGATATCCTTGTTGCTTACGGTACGGTCATCCTCCAGCTCGTTGTTGTTCGTGTCCGGCACGGTGGAGCTGGCTGCAGCAGTTGCTGCTGCTGCTGCCGCCGTTGCCTCTTGCTGTAATTGATCATTCGGTCCCGGTTTCATGTACTGGGCCGAATTGCCCGCGATAAACTGTAGCGTGCTGGTAATGCCCACCGTCATGTTGCCCAATTAATCACAGCACTTACACCGGGGGTTTTTTTTTGGCTATGGTCCCACAGACAAACTCTACATACGTACATACACAAACACACACACTTATCCACACACGTACACTTCACTCTACGGGATGTAATACACTTCACTGTTGCAACTTCGTTGTATTTCGAAGTATTTCGAGATCGGACCGTTTGCAGTTACGATTCGAAAAGCATTTGAACTTTCTCTTTCCACCAAACTCAGGCCCGAAAACGAGGAAAACAATCGAGGATTTTTTGTTTGGTTCCGCTTACACAACGAAACACCAAATACAGTGCGCACTGTTCCCACTGTGCCCCCAAATCTCCCCGGGAGAGTTACGGCAGCCAAGTGCGCTGTGCTATATGTAAATGTTCCGCGCGAAGGTACGGACGTTTGAACAGGCGTTAGGGAGGAGCGCACACGCGCCGATTTTGTTGTCCGCTTGTCTCGCGGTACGATGACAGACAGAAGCGTACAGCTCCGTGTCCCGATGGCTTTATATCGGTTTTCGGTTTCATCTTACCCTCGCTCTCGCTCTTGTTCGTGCGCCCGTGCAGTGCGTTAGTGGATGAACCAACGAGCAAAAAGAGAGAAAAAAAAGCTTCATGACGTCGTTCACAGGACGATCGTTGGATGGTGGAGGGATGTGAGCTGATGGAGGCTGCCAGAGGCACGAGCTTTTGAAGCTGTTGCTTGCTGAAGGAGAGAACAGGGGACTTTGGATAGAAAAAGACTCCTTATGTGTGTGAATGTGCTTTAAGCAGAGAGCCAATTTTTTTGGAGTGATTGCTGAAGTTTAAATGATGTTTAACACCGTGTACACAGTTCTGAGAGTGTACTTAGTACTTAGATTGACTAAGCTCTAATGCTCTTCCCGCTTTCCTGCAGTGTTAGAACGAGCTTCCGATAATTAAACATCCTTCATCTCATCGTAAGCACCGGGCACAAAACCAACAAATCAACCGCACTCGTATGAGGATGGATTACCGCACGAGCTATTACCGTGGCCATGCTAGAAGAAAACCGGTCGCTAGGTTAAACCATTAATTGTCATCAATTAGTAAGGAGTATCGCGGACGGGTGTGATTTCCATTATACCCGGTGGTAGGAAGTAGGCTGTAACGTTCGGTCGATGAGTTTGCGATCGATTGCGAAAAGTTCGGGTCGGTAAATTCCCAGCAAACTTCCTGCGCAGATTGGACAGCCTCTGCTTCTGATTACAGGTACAATAAATGGCCATTTTCTAGCCTAGCAGAAACGATACGCTGCACTGCAATTGCTGGGGGTGGTATACTGTCCCCTTGAAAATTGACGGATGAAGATCTACTGTCAAGGGCCTCCCCCCCCCCCCCCACATACCCGACACGTGCTGCTTGTGTTCTGGTTTATGGCGCTATAAACGGTGCGCACAGAGGGTACACACTCTCCGAGTGGGTGTATTTCGTAACTTAAAACAATAGTCAAACAACAAGCCTGTTTCACCTCCATTTCACCAAACGGTCAATGTCAGTGTTGATGATTAATGAGCGGTTTTCGTGCGCGTGTATTGTTACGTCACAGCTACAAACGATCTACTTCCAATCATAAAATTGCTTTGATCGGTATTATTAATATGAGATGTGAGGATACTACATTGCCCAGCGGCAATTTGTTGTGTTGTGACGGATAGTGAAAGCAATTTCATTAAATATGTTCATAGGTATGCTTGGTTTGGTGGTTATATTTGCTTTGAATTTTGGGCAAAATGTTGAAGTTAGAATTAAATTGCACCTTAAAGCAAATGAGTTCTGTTACACACTTCAACCAGTTGTGGATTTTATTTTTAGGATTTCAAGGATGACTTCTTGCTCTCCTTGAATGTCATTTTCGAAAGAAAAAAAAAATCAGTGGAGCGTAACTATGCACTATTTAGATCCCATTATCATGGCAACAGAAGGCTGATTAGAAGAAAAGTAAGGTTCGTCGCTTAATGTAAATCAAGTAAAGATTAACTCGAAGCTTAGCTTTATTTTTTGCAAATGGCTGTCTGGATTTCGGTTAGTATTATGGGAACAAATAAATATTCTGCAAAAATATTGCAAAACCGATCCACCACACTTCGGTACGGCGCAAGCTGCTTTGACTTTCAAATGGCGGAAATCGTGAGACTGCACGATCGCGGACTACATTCGTTTAGCAACAGGCGGCAGACAGCCAACGTTTGTGTTTTCCGATGTTAACTACTAACATCGGCTAAGCAAACGAGAGACAAGCCGAGATTGGATTCAACCTTACGATAGTTTGGTTAACGCTTGCCAAAAACTCAAGGTTGCTATGGAGCGGGTAAGAAAACAAAGGCAAAAAAATAGTTAAAGCTTCCGCCTCTTTTAACATGTGTCCGTCCGGTTACGTGCACCGATCGGGCACGGGAATATGAACGCACTCGTCATCACGCCCGGAGAGTGTGGAGTGGCCGGGTGCGGGAGAAGTCAGCTTCGGTGAAAGGTGTCCCGCGTGTAGTGGGCCGAAGGGGTAGATGAGCTGGTGCGACCCTGTGCGTAGGAAAGATCGTTCCAGCGAACGTTTATGATTAGTACCGAGCGATCTAATCGCCGGTCGATCGGTTAGTGTCGGTTTCCATTGCATTGCGTTTATGTTACCAGGGAGGCCTGTGGTTTTGTTTTGGTGTGATGAAATCCCCTTTGGTTTCGGGCTGGGGAAACGGTTTTTGTTAGTTGGGAAGGTTTTTGGCTATAAAAAATGTCAACTTGCTCATTGATCGAACTTATGTTTGCCTAGGCTTTCGAACTAGCAGAGAAGGTTGAGCCATTCAATATTGTTTGCCTCTATTCATATGCCTCGATCGACTGGTGGATGGTATTAATTATAATTATCTTGTGAAATAATGGTGGGACAGGCTGGGTTCATTGGGCAAACGATTTTATAATTCAAGTTATAGTTTATGTTTTTTATGGGGTTTGTGTTTTTTACACGTGTTTTTGCACATCGTGAACAAAAAATTGTTTTTCTTTTAAATTGCATTTCAATGTTGTTTGTTGAGTGTTATTTATTTTTGGGAAAAATTGCATAATAATATGTGTATGAATAATACAAAACATGTCGTCTGAATGTCGCAAAAAGTTAATTTTTTTGGAAGCAGAAAACATTATGCAACTTTTTTTTACCATTAAACAATGGCGATTTATATGAAACTGAGTGTTGGTAAAAGTGGCATTCTATTCGCACAAAATGGAGAACACATTTAATTTGCATACATCTTCACTTGATGATTAAAAAAAAACAAAGAAACAAAATGGATAGTTGGATTACCACTTCGCGGATGATTGATAAGTTTCGGTACAATTTGTGCAAATAATTTCCTTATATTTTCTTCTGTGATAGATTCATGTTTTTGTGTTGGTTAGCCATCGCTGCTCCTTAACATAGAGCTAAAGCATATGTTAGAATGTTTAATACGAAAAATCTGCGACAATCATTGCAAGGATTAATTCATTAAAAATAACAGTAAGTTTGGTAAGTATACGAAATACTGAAAGGAAACACAATTTGAGCCTGAAAATGTGTGTTTAATTGCTTGTTTTTTTATTAGTTATATTCCTCCCCTCATATTGCTTTCAGAAGTTTGACGGATTTTTTTATTGTTTAGGGCTAACTACCAGCATGATATCCATAAATCTCCCCATTTATATGTATTTTATGCAAACCTCTCCTTACTACCTCCCAGCGAACTGCTGGCAATGTGTAGAGCCCGACTTTTGTTTTATTGAATTTGCAGTATCCATCGCGGGATATGATGCGCAAAGCTACAGCAGCTATTCTAGCATTTCTACTCGCGATGCTAATTTTCACACCACACACGCACTCCAACCGGTCCGAGCGTGGCGATGGTGTCAACAGGCACGTCCACCCGGAGTCCAACACGCACGAAACGAACGTCGAGTTTTGGGCGCAACTGATCGCGTACATCGACTGTCCGCACGTGGTGCTGCTGGACAGCTTTGAGTATTTCGGTACGTCATTATCCGTCACCTCAACCGATACGCGGTACAGCTTGCCAATGATAAATGTTATTTCAATAGTTCTTTGACTGGAGTATTATAAATAATTCGTTGCTATCTCTATTCACACCCCTGCAGCCAATCGGCCAACGTTTGCGAAGCAACTGTTTGCTCGCCTAACCAATGCCGGCGTACGGGTGTCTACCCGTCGTCAGCTGCGAGTGGTGCAACAGCTTCCACCGATGACGCACCGGTTGGCAATTATTGTTCCGATCGTAATGGAGCCATCAACGCTCGGCACCGATGAGCTGGACACACTATTCGGGCAGGTATGTGTACCATTATCGTTTGTGTGTACCGAATTAATGGACATCCCCGGCACGTACACTCGATTTATAGGTTACCCCCTTATTTTCCTCCTTTTTTCACATTCCCATCCCACTTTCCAGATCGATCGGGAGCCAAACTTTGTCGAGTTCTATCGCTGGATGTTTGTATACCGGACCACGCACAAGAAAAGCGTCTGGCGTGCCCTTCGACAGTTACCGATACGAGCGGACACACAGATGTACTGTGTGATCGTCGGCCCCGGTAAGACGGACGTTCCCTTTGACGAGCGAATTCACCTTGAGCGGAAGATGATGCCGGTGGATCGTTTTGTGCGGCGCATGCAAATGTTACCACCTCAACATCAGGAAGCGGCGAAACGAACTTCGGCAATACTAGCACTGCCCGGACCGAATGCCGGCGAGGGGTGGCTAGCGGTGTGGCAGCTGTATCGGCTTCAAACGCGCAAGAAAACGATCGATGTTGCGGTCGAGTTGGTCGGTAGGTATACGCGAAGATGGAGTTAAAAACCTTAAAACGATGGAGTGATGTTTGTGATTGGGTTTAAGCGAAAACAACGACTGCATCAGTGCGTGCCTAATCGGGGCAGGGAATTTAGTATAGGCGCGTAGCAAACATGCATGAAGGTGATCCGGTATTTTCAGATTTTCGTTAGGCACACAGCTGGAAAAGGAATAACAACGTTCCAAACGGTTTGGGCGTAGGTTTTGTAACATGTTATGATGGGGAGGATTCACCGTCAACTATGCGCGCTGTATTAGCACCTTTCCCTGCACAGGGCTGACATTTGTTCATGAGCAAGTTGGAACGAGTTATGCTTCAAGCTAGGCGATGAGTTTAATAAAAAAATCCTCATCCAAAAAGCCCTACAAACGATTGGAGAGGTTTTTTTTATAGCCTCCAGTGTCCTGTTTAAACCAGTAGTGAGCATCTCATTAGATGTAGTAACCGATGCGCCTGACGTAATATGGTACAAGTTTCTTCTTCGTCCAAAGAAATAATGGGGTTCCTCCCGCCCTCAGCACATGGTAAATCTTCACCGAAGTAACGCTCGTAATGAATACTTACTCTCGCTCACATTGTACTTAGAGCGCGTTGTGGGGATGGTTTTAAGTCTGTTTAAGCCTCGAGGAACGCGGTATCTTTCGGCATCGCAAAAGCAAAACGGGGCCTAGCCCGCGACCTACTGAACTCGCGACTTTGCGTCTTCGACAGCAAAGTTCACTCAAAGGACAATCGTTGCGATGCCTGTGGCTAAAAGCGTTTCAACGCGTCACTATTCTCCTCCATTGCACAATCGACCACCTTAATGGTTTACTGCGAGAGTTGGTGTATGCACGGAGCAAAACCCCTTCAGGCGGATGGGGAGGAGGTTCTGCGGCATTTGCGGTAGACATCTTCCAGCCGCAACCCGAATGAATCGTTGTGCGTTTGCAGCGTATGACTCGTAAAACTTTCGCTTCAGAAATAGAGACAGAGATGGAGGGAGGTATAGAGAGAAAAAAATGGAGAGAGGGGGGAAAGGTTTGGCATTAGGATATTTTCAAATATCCAATGGAGTACTCGACATTCATTTCGGTCATAACTCAACCGTGCAAGAGAAAATAAACACAGTCACCAAGCGATTGTGCTATTGCGCAAGGGCAGGACGGCTGTGTCCCACACTTGGTGACACCATTCGGAGGTTTGATGACCTCTGGAGGCGCCACTATGCTCCCACGCTAGCGTTAGGGTTTAAACGTAAAAAAACGATGATCTGGTTGATGATCATCATACTGAATTGATCGAAACTTGCTCCTTGCACACGACCATTCATATTCTTCATCCATCAGAGAAAGACGATAGGGGCCGAATGGTACTGTACCCGGGGATTGCACCTGAACTGCGGAATGATTTCTTCGGGCAAGCGAACATCACGATCATGGTGTACGCTAGCGCGGCCAGGCACATTAACTCGACCTACGTCGCCCAAAGCATACCATTGTTTCGCAATGCAAGGTGAGCGAGGTGCATCACTGCCAACGGTGTCATGCAGGTGCTAAATAATCAGTTTATCCCTCTCGCGCAGCAACACTAGAGTCCGGACGTACCGGATTGCAAACGGCGGCAATAGGGTGGATCTTCACTTTCAGCTAATAACCACGAACGATTTAAATACGCGCTTGCAGGGCTGGTACTCTTACTCTCTGCCATTGTTTCACGAACAGTAAGTTGCTCCAGATGATCCAAATGAGTTTAGGCTCGCTGCTCTAATTGCTTCTCCCTGTCCAACAGTCTGACCATGTACATCCACTACGCAAAGCTTAGCTATCATGAACGATCGACGAAAATTTTAATGTTCATCCTGATTCCGTTTGGAATGCTTGGATTGCTGTTATGTGTCTCCCTACTGTTGGCGTTGCGGACGGGCAGCTCACGCCGCGCAAACCCTGGTCCGGCTGTTTCGTTTGTCGATGCGCTTATCTGGATAGTGGGTGTTTTTGCGCAGCAGGGCAGTATCGTCCGGCCAACGTCAACGTCCAGCATGATCATCATCCTGGTTGCGCTGTACATGTCCTCCATCATTTACTGCACGTATCTGACGAAGATTGCCTCCCAGCTCTCGGTGGACGTGAGCGTGGATCTCGATCTGCAAACGTTACTTTTGGCAGGACAGTATCAGATTGGTTTCGTAGGCAACTTCACGAGCGATCAAACCATTGTACGGGTACGTATGGGCTAGCTGATAATGGTTATGGAGGATTTGTTTTGTATCGTAAAATAGGCAGGCAGGAAATTTAAGGCCACCGTTAGATGCTATCCGCTGGAAGGTCAGAGCTATTTAGCTGGGTAGCGGTAATGGTTTCTCCAAAAGTTTCCGTCTTTTAGATTTTTTATGCTTCCAGCGCGTGCGTATGTCGGGTTCAGCGTTTGCTCTTAGCGAATCAGTTTCAACATGAGGGTTGTGTTTTATGACACAACAAATCAATCAATTAAATACAATAGCGAAAAAAACCAAAACAAATACAACGTACATTGGTTTGAGGATATTGGTAGCTTAAATTGTGCTGGGCATTGTGGCATCCTTAGTGACTGTATGAGGGTAGCTGTGATTTTTTTTAAAATGTTTCTAAAAAGGTAATATTGTTGTACTGTCCAAGACAATGTTATCAATAAGAGTTACTGTTTATTTCATTAAATTAAAATTAAAATTAATTTAAAAAAAAATTACCAACCAAAATTTTTACCAAATTTTCAATAATCGGCAAATTAACCAAACCACCAATAAAGCTAGGCTAATTTATCATCCTACCCTGTTCACATTAATTACATGTTTGTAGTTGTCACCACAACGGCTCGTTCAAAACAACACGTGACCAAACGTCCACCACTTGTAAAGTTTTCACGGTCAGCTGATTTTGTGTATTGCACCTTCAAATCGCACCTATAAAAAAGCAAAACTAATTTAACCATAAAATGCGGTAGTCGATCATCGTTCGAAAGTTTCGAACAAAGTTTCAAATCTATTTCGAAAAATAGATGTTTAATGATTTTAAGTTACCATTTGTCTTAATTTTAGAAACGATACGATCCATTGATGAACAGTATTATGGAACGGATGACCCAGGACACTTCACTGTACGCCTTATCTTACGAGCATGGGCTGCATCGTGTACTTACCTCCAAGTATGCACTTATTGGCAATGTTGGAAGTGTGCGAATGGCGCTGCAAAATTTGGACGAGAATCAAAACTGTAACGTAAGTATTTGTACTATCGACATATGATTAGCTGTAAATCAACATTGGTTTCCTTCACTATTTCCTTTACCCTCAGATCACCGAAATAGAGCTAAGAGGAATTGAGCAGATGGTTGCACTGCAAATGCCATCGTTTTATGCGTATCGCAAAATGATCAACTATGAGTAAGTATGTCAGCACTAGTGATTGGAGGGACAACAAAAAAAAAAAAGATTTTTGTATCTTCTTTCTCGATCACAGAATTCTCCGATACTATGCGAACGGTATTAAGAATCGTATTGCGAAGGGAATTATACCGGAACGAAATAAATGTGTACAAAGCAAGCAGTTCAATCGCATCGCCCTGCGCAATATGACTGTTCAGCTGTACTTGCTAAAAGTGGGTTTTGCATTAGCTCTTATTTTGGTAGGAGTTGAAGTGCTGTTTTATCACCTCAAAAAGCTTAAAAATTATAATAAAAGACAAGGTATCAAGGGATGAACATTTAAATATTTGATGAAACATTACATCTATCCAACACATCTATTATTTCCATGCTGCATAAATGAATTTCAAGCAATACGGCCTATCATGGCCGTTCTTCCTGAATAAACAAAAATGAATTTCAGATTTAAGCGCCATTTGCGACAGTATTTCTATGTTTAACCACCTTTTTCGGTAGATTTTGATCTCTTTCCCATGCATTCACTTCACAACAGCGCAAGAAGAAAAAATCCTATGTGAAACAATGATTGTGCTATCTGAATGTTTTATTGTAAACAAAAATAAAAAAAGTGTTAAACCTGATTTATTTTTTCACTGCATGAGCAATGAAATGTATGCAGTATATGTCCAGAAACTATCCAGAAAAAAAACCGTTTAAAAGATACATAAAACAATAATTACATACCACTATTGATATAAAAATAAAAGTAATCTGTTTCGGCTAGCAGCACTAGTTCAATTTGGTTTTGTTTTTATTTCACAACTATAAAGTCATCCCAAAAATTTATCTAACGTTTGTCCGTGCCCATGGTATCCCGTTCGGTCCATTTTCCCCAATCACATACGTTTTGCTCCAGGTTGCACAAAATGACAGCAAGCAACCGAAGTAGTAGGCGATTTTTGCAGCCGCTCACAAACTGTTCATTGCAAACCATCGCTCACTGCATGGGCAAACGAGGCAACCGGCAAACACAGATCAGGATTGAGCGCAAACGGAGCGCAACTACATCAAATGGCATACGGGGCTGCCAAAGAAGCGGAAGGGAGTAACTTCCTCCCCCGGCAAAATAAATTATTCATCACCCGACCGTCGAACGGGGAAGGACAAGAGGGCATTTCTAAAAGGCTTACCAAACTATAACAACGGTTCGTCATCGGTACTAAGGTACCGTTCCCTCCCCCTCCCTTCCCCCCTTTCCCTCCACAGCCACAGCCCTCAGAAGGCTAGTGCAGTCGCTCGGTTTGGAGGTAATGTTCGCGCTTCAGATTGCACATATCCTCGGCACCGGCCTGCTTCAGACACTCGACAATCGGTTTGCCACTGTCCACTGCCATCGTGAGCCCCCGCTTAACAGCTTCAGTGGTCATGGTTTGCAGTTTGGTCGCCTGCCCGATTGCTGCAAAGATGCGAATGAAGGCAGTCGTACAGCCAGAACCTGCAATAGTTAAGGAAGGGACGAAAAAATGTTGATAAGAAGAAAATAACACAACCCTTCTGGAAGGTCCAACATTCTACTCCGATGCTTACCGTAGTTCCCGAACTCGCCACTCTGATAGTCAAACGGTAACAAATAATGGTACTGCGGCCAGTAGCTCTTGGTCACCACGAACACCATGTTCGAGTCCGACTGCTTGTGGTTTTTGTCTAGACCCCAGACAAAGTGAGCCGAATTGATCAACCAGGCCACGTTCAGCACGATCAAGTAGCGGAGCGAGAACACCACAAAGATGGCCGCCTGTACAGTATCGCCCCAGTACTCCAGCGGTGCATTGATCGGCAGCAGCACGAACAGCACGATGTACAAAAGCCAGTAGAAGCGCCGCTGGAACATGACGATCCCGTCCGACTCGATGTCGCTCATGTCAACCTTTTCCAGCAGCTGCTCCTGCCGTGGGCTGAGCTGCCTTATGTTAGCAAACACCTGCGCGTGCAGAAAATCCTTATCGCTGTAGTAGGGATCGTCCACCGTGCGGAACTTTTCGTGGTGCAGCCGATGCAAGCGCACCCAATCGTAGATTGAGCCCTGCAGGAAGAAGATGAAAGGGGTGAGAAAAAGAAAGAGCTTTGGCGTTAAGCTTTTGAGCCGCTTGAGAAGCTTTCCGCGGAATTCGAGCAGTCGAGCAGTCGAGCAGTCGTTACGTTACCTGTCCGGCAAGCGTTTGGAAGATCATCAGCGTGAAGCGAAGCAGTGCTGTGGCTTCGTACGTCCTATGCGCCCATAGACGGTGGGCCCCGGCCGTAACGCCCAAGATGCCGAATAATGTGAGCAAGGATGCTGAAGCAAAAACGAAAGAAGGAAAATGAAAAGGTAGATGAAAAAAAACGCTGCTTCGTTCGGCACCTTGTGTCCATTTGCCAACTTACTGAAGGCACACGTTATCAGTGAGGTGTGAGAAAATAAAACGAAAATTCCGTACACGCCGAGAATGTTCAGATGTATGTAGAACAGAACCGACGGCCAGCTGGCCTCTCGCTTCGTATCCCTCGAGGAGGAACTGACACTGGCTGTTCCGGTGGTGGGCTGCGGATCGTCCGGTTTCGTGCCGCTGCTGTTTTCCTGCTGTGCCTTGCTGTGCTCCAGGTTCGCACTGGGTACAAAGTTATCATTATGATCGGCCATCGTTGTTCGATTGCGTCAAGTGTGGCGAGCGATTTGAACGGATTTATATTTCAGTTTCTGTAGGAGGAAACAAGCAAAAGGAACCAAAAATCAGTTACCATTGCCAGTGTTATCGACGCACTGAGCTTTTGGACTTATTAACTTGAAAGGCAGTAATGCATGATTTACAGCAATGGATCACCTCGCAATGAGCACACAAAAAAACTCCAGTGGAAATATAAAACATTGCACCATCACGCTCGCTTGATTACGCGCTGTTATGGATGGTGAATTTTTACAACTGCAACTGGATACAAATTGCTCTCAATGCTCAAAACATCTCGCCCAGTGGACGATGATGGCGGCACTTACTCCAGCGAAGGTCACCGTAGGTTGTACAGACAATTGCAAAAGGATTGAGCATTGAGCGCTTCCCTTTCCTCTTGGTAGACTTGGTAGAAAATTGAATCCTTTCACTTTTTCCTTCCATCCTTGCAATACGTGATGATGACCGTGATAAGATGATTACCGCAAACTTAAAGTATAATGATCCCACCGTTCGTTGATGGATGGGAGCGTTGAACACATTTAAATTTATTGCTGACCTCCAAGCAGTATCTTTTCCGGAAGGACACAAATACGTAAATATCTATAGGGTTACACTTTACAGAACCCTTACGCAAATAAGGTAAATTGTATTTTTAATGGGTACGTTAATCGAACAGCATTACAGTCGACCGTAAGTGCCAACAGCGGAAGGGCCAAAGGTTAATCGTATGTAAAGCTAAATTCAAACCCCAAAACGCAACGCTAGGGTTTGAACGATAGCCTCGAAGAAGCGTCCGCCAGCCAGCCAACGGTGCGAATCGGAACTTGCTTATATCGTACTTGAACTTGCGCCAAACGGTGAGCAAACAAACTTAATTAAATATGCAAACGCGCAACAGCTACAAGCGCATGAAACCTTTTGTACAGATTTCATTAAGCAACGGGATTTCGATTTGATTCTGACAGCACATGTGCTTTCCATTTCGATGGAAAAGGAACTGGCTATCCGTTGAATAGGAGGGCATGAGTGTAAGGACAGTTTTGATGTAGTCCACTTCACCTCACAAAGACGGGGATGATTCACACGTGGATCGACAACGTTCTGCGCCGTACCCGATTACAGGTTAAACTGGTTTCCCTCAAATGTTAGCCTAGAAGTCTAAAATCGAATAAGCTTTTCGTCTAATTTAAGCGAAGCCTTGTTGTATGTTGTTGGGTGTAGGTTCGATGACATCTGCCGGGCCATCAACGCCTCATAATACTATGCAGACTCGTGGGCAACTCATGGTTGCCGTGCGTATGTTTTTTTCCGACATCATAAAATTTTGATAACCAAACTAGAAGACAAGACGGAAGACCCCGTCGAATGATTCGCACGTTCCAATACGATGAAGCAGCAACATCGAGAGGTTTTTTTTTGCAATAGAACAAACATAAAATCTCACTGCACCAGTGACCGCAATTAGAATTGTAATGAAAGCACAAACACACACACAGACATTTTGTTCATGGGCTTAGTAGACCTTCCTCACCGCCCCATTTCCGTCCCTGAAACGCTTCTGCCAGTCATGGAGCGATAGAATACGCAGCAGCCTTCGGTGAATTGTTAACGATTTTCCCGACCTCCACGCGGGAGGGAAAATGATAGTCCCACACGCATTTGTAAGCCGATCGTACCACTAACGCCAGCTGGGAAGGTAGAAACGATCAGATAGCAATAGCAGAAAAAAAGTGCAACAAAACTGTGCAATTCATTTTTTCCCTCGCAAACCGACCGACTAAATTAGATTCCGAAAGCAGCTTATGCAATGGACGGTTGGTTGTTTGGTAATTGTTGTTTCATTACTGGTTGTCTCGTCTAGGTTTGTTTAATGTTTAATGTTTCGTTTATCTTAACAAGAGTAGCACTTTAGCTTACACAAAAAAAAAAAAAAAAACTCCAAAAAATATTAAACGAGTAATGGAGCTCACAAACGCTAACGGATTTGCGGTTTCAATTGGTGCCTTAAAGTTGTCGTAAACTTTGTCTCAATGGCCTTCCTTCACCTAAAAATGTGTGCCTGCATAAAGGACTTTAAGATTTGTAAATACTTTGGCGCAGAGGATCAGCAACATCTGACAAGAAGGTCACAAAAATTTGTTTTTAAGACAACTAGGTATTGAAGCAGGTTAGCCCACTAATAAGTAAGTAAGGATTGAGGTTTTTATTTTATTAGCAGTAGCGAG
>KB676291.1:0-19365 GCA_000349165.1 Anopheles christyi | reverse complement strand
ATACCAAAATCGCGACACAGCAACCACTTTGGAAGCAGTGAAGAAGCTTGTGGCTGTGTGTAGGGATTTTTCCGCTTCGAAATTCAATAAGATAGGCGAAATCACCATTGCCGTAAGATGGTGACGATGGTTTGGTGGTGGAGAGCAACGCTGGAACGGAATTTATTTGCCGCGGGGACGGGCCAACATAATAGTCTTTGTTTCGGTTTATTTTTTTGTTGTCGTACTTTATTGAACGTGTTGTACTGTGCGAAGAAAAACGAGACACTTGGAGGGAGGGAGGGTGCGGACGCGTAAGTTATGGGAGCAGAAAATCTGGAGCCAGAAAAGGGATTTTGCGCATGATCGGTTGCGTGATCGTCGTCGGAGGTCGTCTTCGCCTTTGCGGTACGTCGAGCGTATTTGTGTGTGCGCGCCTGGGTTGCAAACGGATGATGGTCGGGACGGTTGTAAATTGCGGGACTTTGTATAGTAACATGCATACTGCAAGACTATTTTGAAGGCGAAGATGAGTAGGAGTGGGAGTGTTGTATGTGTGTGTGTGTGTGTTTCAGTAGAAGAATTTCTGTTTGCAAAAGGAAAATCAAAGAAAACCTTGGATCTAGCAATCGCCCAGTCTATTACTACGGTCCAGTGATGCATGGAAAATGGAACAAGCTTTCCACCAGATGATCATGTGCACCGAGAACGGCGCAATCTTCCTTTGTCACCTTTAGCTTCCTCACCAAGCGTTCCCTAGTCGATTTATTATGTTTTTGTAAACATGCCATACCACGAGAGTGGCATTAAAATCTACCAAGTTTGCAGCCGGGGTGAAATTTGGTGACGGAAAATAAATTACCACTAGGAAACTCTCGCATCGTGATAGCAGCTCGTTACACCGAGCACGACTAATGCGATGGTTAGTAGTGGTTCAGTACCCGAGGGGAAAGTCACATGAACCATACGCGGTGAAACAAAACTGTTCTTTTCGGCCCTTCTACCAAGACTTCCCCGGTCTAGCGACCCACCCAGCTGTACGCTGTAAATTGCTTACCCCCCGTCGAGTTTGGTTGGCTATACCTAATTTGGGTGGATTTAGAAGAAGGAAGGAGCCGAACCAAACCGAATGATGAGTGATTTAGATGTTTAGATTAAATTGCAGTGAGTGGAAAAATGTCGAGGGAAACTTGCGGAAAGAAAGTTAAAGATGTTCTTCTGATTGGGCCGACTTTGGGCGAAGTGTTGGTTGATTGAAACCGTTGGTGAAACAAAACAGCCTCTCTAAGAATAGGTATTACGTTCATTTCTTTAAAGATATCTTCCTAAAAAGAAGGATATTGACAACTTTTTCTAAGAACGGTACGTCTATAAGGGATTATGCCAATAATATCCGGTCCTTTTCTCTATGAATCTAGCTTTATTCCAATTGAAACAATCCTAACAAAACGATACAATTTGAGTGAATACCCATCATGCTACATCGTTTGTTGTGTGCCCGTACAAAGTTTAATTAGTTTGTCGTTCACATGGAGGGTTGTACACATCGAGATTTACGAGCAACAGGCAAACAGCTTCCATTCCACAGGTCCATGTGAAGGTGAGAATGTGAAGGATGCGCCGTGAGCACCTTCAATCTAGCACCTCACCGGAGGTGTGTTGTTCTCAGGCAAAGGCACCCCCTCGGTGTAGGTGCATCGCGGCAAACCCACTGGAAGATGATTGGGCTCCGATGGTGATGATGAGCATCCTTCCTTCTTGTGAACCGGCGAAGCGAAAACATAATACGCAGCAAAAAAAAAGTAGAGGCAGCAAACACAACATACCTAAGGAAAGAGAAAGCTTTGGTAGAAGTGGAAGAAGGTTTGTTAGACGACGACGGAGGGAGATCTTGCGAAGGTAGTACAGAGAAGGCGAAACCGTGCGCACGACAGGACATGGCATTAGGGGCCAACAAAAGGATGCACTTGGGAAGAAGGTCAGGAATGCTGACGGCAGGGTTCCACAAGACGAGGATCTTGCACCGAAGGAGGTAATACCGAGGAAAGAGAGAGAACAGAGTGAGCGGAGGTTAGGGAAATACGTTTCGTACGTCACGATCCGGTTCGAAGGTCCGCGAAGGTTTCCCACTGGAGGATGTTTTCGAGTGCGGTCGTTAGAAGTGGCCGGGGAAAGAAGGGAAAGGAAGAACAAAACCCAGGGCAGCGATTGCTTCTAAGTCGACAGTCGACGAAGACGAACACAAGAAAGTCACAATGTCTCGAACTGTGCGCAAGCGAATTCACATGTGCGAATGGTTCTTAATGCTCGTGCGCTCTCACTCGCCTAAGATGCTCAATGGAATATCTCGACCATGCGATCGGGAGGATTTTGTATTGCATAGTTTTTTTTCCCCCTCTTCTCCTTACACTGTCGTATCGTAGCTTCCCAAGGGACTTGACATTCGGTGGTACAGCGCACTGACAGCAACTGCACACGGTTGCCACGGTAACCCCATCTACGGTAGGTCGATCGTTTGGCGGAGGAATTGAACGTTTCTTGACGGGGTATTTTGTTGTTGTTGCCTTGCGAAAGCCATGATGGTTCTGATCAGCTACTTGAGACTGAAGAGACCCTAAGCCAAATAAGCTGCATGATGGTGCGGAGTTCGGGACGACCTCTAAAGCATTCCAGCGCATTGGACCTACGTCTAGAGGGTGAAGTCCAACCACAAATGAGCTCTCATGGGACGATCTTTGAGTTGAAAGTTTGCTGATGGAATAGTTTCCTAGCTTTGCAACACCCTGTTCAACTTGTGATCTACATCCGTTTTTTTTTTCTCTTCCCCATTGTAGTGCACTAACAGAATGGGTGTTGTTCGTTTTTTTTTTGCCTTTTGCAAAACTAGCTCCGATGTTGCGGAAACAGAAATCGAAAAGGACGGACGGATGGTTTTTTTATTTGGTGAGTAGACTGACCTTTGCCTTTGTAGAAATTATGCAATGAGTGTTGTTGGTTGGTTCTCGGAGCAAGAAGGAAGATCGCCGGCTCGACGTTACACAACGTGACATTCCATGCGGAACGACCTTTTTTTTGCTCTTGCTTCCCTTTCTCAAGCCTTCCATGAGTTATCAGCAGCCGTTTATCCTTACGAGAAGGGAAGGGGCAAAAGAATACTCTCTTTGTATCAATTCAAATGGGCAACGACTGGGAGTGGACATGCAAACATGAAACGTGTGGCAGCAGAACAGCAGTAGTAGATAATTCCCTTGAGAAAAGCTGGAAATTGTTGGAAAATGTAATAGAGAGCGTAGACGTCAGAGTGAGAGAGCGAGAGATTGGTGTTTGGAGAATTTGAGAAAAAATAAATGTATAGAATTGGAGGGTAAGACAGGGTTAGTCGTACCCAACTGGACTTGAAAAAAAAAATCGAAATAACAAAACAATCAATAAAAGTGTGTGATAAAAGAGTTTTTGTTGAATCTAACCAAATTTGAAATCAGTCGTACCGTAGTTTTTTTTCTTCAAATAAACTCTTAAAGCAAACAAACTAAAAGCAATAAGACTGACTAAATTTGGATAAGTTAATAAAATAACCTTACCCTCATACTAATCCTTAGTATGATTTAACTGCAAAATTTATTTCTAAAACTCAACAATTTTCTACTACTGATGAACCTTCCATGAAACCAACCCTGTAAAAAGCGCAAAAGTGTTTCACGTTCTTCTCTTTGCTCATGAGAGAGAGAGAGAGAGACAAGACCTACGGAGAGCGGTTGTACGGCTTCCAGAGCTCTGGCGGCTTTTCGTTTTACCCTTACGGTTCAGTTTCTCAGAGAGACACGGTTGCGTAGGTAACGGAAAGGTGCGTGCTCGTAGCGAGTTTGAAATACAAAAAGCGGTTAAACCCTGAGGATCGTACACCAAACAAGATCGCTGCGTTCAATTCAAGATAAAGTTCCCAAACAACAGAGCATTTCAAAATCGGTTATCTGTGTTTGGCAAAGGCACTTAAACAGT
This sequence comes from Anopheles christyi, assembly GCA_000349165.1. NCBI lineage: Eukaryota > Metazoa > Arthropoda > Insecta > Diptera > Culicidae > Anopheles > Anopheles christyi. Next base: position 15,387 of record KB676291.1, on the reverse strand, counting down.
TTTCAACGAATGCTGAAGCAAAGGTGAATCTTTCTAAATGGTCCATGACAGAAGTGATTAACATACGCTAACGGTGACGAAGTTGTTAGAATTTGGAAATCAATATCGAAACACAGTCAACTGCACAAGCACACATGACGTGAAGTGACCGAGTGTGAGAGAGATTGTTTTTGGCGTGTGAATATGATAAGCCCTTCGAGAAACCTTTGTCAACATTGCTCAAGATCGTTTCCCTTGGAAAAAGAATGATGGTGGCATGTTAAGTTGGCTGATGAAGAATTTTATTGCGACGCAAAACCAACCGATACCTCCAGTTTTGTGCCAAACTGTGGCAGAGTGTTGATTTCAAACCTCTAAGTGTAAGCGTGCGTGGGGTCGTGTCGTTTGTGTAGTTTTAGCGATTCTATGCGAAATTTTCGGTAGAGTGTTTAGCTGTCCAGTGGGTAGCCGTGAATAGTTTTGGTGCAGTGTACTACGTGCGTGTGTGAAAGATTTGAAAATTGTAAACACGTGGTAGTTAGACGCTAGATTCCACACGGGTGCACAAGGAGAGGCAAACCGAGGGTGCGCAAGTCGATCGATCGATGATCATTAACGGAGTTGGCGGTGAAATTAGACAGCTCGCTTGGTAGTCCTCAGTGCGTTGGAGCTGAGTCTTCTGTCTTCTAGTTTAAAGTTTAAAGGTAATTAATCTCTCGCTTTATGTTGCTGTCGGAATAATACCGTTGGGTGGAATTTGTTTCACCATTCTTTTGGTCAATTTGTTGATGAGATGATCAAAACCTTCCGAACATGGTCCAACTAGCGCATAAATAAACATATACCGTCATAAAAAGAGCTGAACAACGCTCGCAAAAAGGAGAAAACACCTTAAAAACAAGAGCAAAGTGTGGCGCACCGGTACATCTGCGCCCGGTAACTTGCCGATTCTTGAGGGCATTCTTCCAAGTTGGACCCGGCTTCACCTGAAATAAAAAAAAACACGCACACAACACAAACACAGTATCAAAACAACTGCAGCAAGCTGTATTATTGGATTACCCCGGGCGGTGTAAATAGGGAAAGAAGGTTGAGCAAAACGGGACCTGTGCTAAGGAGCATACGGGAAGCCGCAACTACGCAACTACGACTCGACCCCGAAACGAGTACGAAAGGAGAGTAACAGAAAGGCAAAACCCTGGTACCGGTCCCAAAATTCTTCTGGAGGCTTTTAAGGTGCTTAGGTCAAGTTCATATTCGCTCACCGCTTTGCGCTTGGAGTGGCTCTGAGAAGCCAACAGTGGAAGTAGAAAGAAAATTAGACAACTATTACTGGTCGGGCAAATGGTGGTACAAGAATGTGCCGCCGAAGTGGAAACCGATCACTGTAAGTACGTTCCCTGTAAGTCCTGCAAACCCGTTACAAAAACACACTTGGAGCGTTCTTCGCTTCCTCCAGTGAGCTTAAGTGAGCTAGAAAATCGGGAACAAACTCGGGCTTTATACCTCTGTAAGGGGTTGAGATTTTGTGCTACCGCGTCTTTTTCTTCCCCATTCCCAAACCATGCCTGTTTAAACTGGTCCACAACGTTGTGCAGTGTGTTGGTATTGGTGGTACTTGAGCAATCAGTAGAGGATGTACGGTCGTCGTGTCCTTGCTTGCAGGTTCTCACAAGTGGTACTGCGCAAAAGATGTGAAGATGGTGTTTTTCCGTCTCTTCAATATTTCGTCCACAACTTCGACCAGCAGAGCAAGCAGTTGTAGCAGTCGCTTCATTAGGCGGATAAAAAAAACCCGTGGTAAAGTGAAGGCGTACCAAATACGCTAACATCTTGCGTCAAGTGTCGCTCAGGAGGGAAGGGATCGTACGATCTCGATCGGGTATGTTAACCGCCGACGAAATCGAAAGTAGGAAACAGTAGTGCAAAACTCCATGTACTTTAGAGTATTTTTTTCTCCGTTTGAATGATTGTGTAGCGTGTTTGAATTATTTATGAACAATCGCAGAAGGACACTCATTTGCGGGCGATCGTGCGGGGTTGATAGGAGTTGGCGAAAAGTTGGAACCAACACACGCTGCATCCTTGAGAGGAGTGCCTTTCTGTACTTGAACCAAATTACAAAACATCTACCCAATCACCAGCCCAATTCGTCCCAATTTGACAACACATTCTCACATTGTTGCCATGGAAAATTGCCAGCTCAACTCGATCGATTGTTTTATGTAAATTGACGACAAGCGCGTTTGGTACGCGCGCGCTTCGCTAAAGGCCATCAATTTACACGCTCCAGTTTGTGAGTCAAGTCTGATTGACAGGCGAGAAAAAGGCAGTCTGAATGGGTTGGATTGTCCAGAGGCGTTAGGACGGAGGAGAGGATCGAGAAGATCATCAATTCGATGTTACATTGTATTTTGGGTAAGGGGTTTTGGAATGGCCTGGTAAGTACTTCTACCAAGTTGGACAGAGAAATTACGTCGGTGCAGTTGCAATAATCATTGTTGGTGGGGCGGGATACCACAGGCGACGTTGATAATCGCTGTGAACGTGACTTTTGGGCAACATTGTTGTGGTGTGGTTTACAGCAGGAGCTCAACTAATTTTGTTGCCGTTGCTTGCGGGTGTTTTAGTCATCGAGAAGATAAGTTAAAAGATTATGCTATGCACTGTGTGAAACTTAATCGAGCTGTATAAGCTTTGAGTTTAAAATTTAAACTTTCTTTTTTTATGTTTTTTTTTGACTTTGTAGTGATAAAATGAATATTTTCTTATCATTTGACTAATTTCAAAGTCAAACAAAAAACAGATCTATTTCCAAATTCTCTTGAATAATCAAATTTACACCAGAAAAAAAAACCCGTTCCACTTCATTGGTAAGTGTCGATGTTCCCTTTACAACTCGATCCGGTCCAGAATTCCGTCACCCGTAAAGACCTTCATCCTTTTTTACTCTTTCTCTCTCACACTCACCCACTGGATAGCCAGTATGCAAATGTGCTCGAGCAAACGAATGCAACCCTAAACCATGGGCGCATCGAAGCGATCCGATGAACCGTATCCATTTTCCATTCTCTCTCCCAACCCCAACGCGATCGGTTCTGTTGTTGCCTCTTTTATTTTTTGCGCCAGCCACTTCGTCTTCCTCGGACCAGGCAATAATGCTCCAGTGACTTTGGGTGGCCAAATGGGCAATGGGCCCAGGAAGTGAGCAAACAATTGCACTTCGACCACACAATCGAGATCTGTGTTCCAGGAAGAGAATTAAAAAAAAAAAACCAACATCCCAACGTAACTTCGTAACAAGCCTGGTAATGGAGCTGGGTGAGATGGGCGGAAAATCAAAGCTAACCGGAGCACTCTTGGAGACAGGAAAATTACGGTCAGGAAAGCAGTTTTTTTGTTCTCTCGCTTTCACTATTGCATGTGTGCTAAACAAAAACCTCAACGGGATGCTAAATGTCAAACTCATTACATCGTTTTGCCTTTTTTTGTTGCTGTTGCTGTTGTTGCATGCCATTATGGTGACGGTTTTACTACGCCTTGTTTTCGGCCCTTGTTTTTTTGAGTGCCAAATTGTCGTTTCATTCCTGCTGCTCTAAACGGGAGACGGGTTGACAGACTGGCAAAGTTTCGATGCGGTTCGGTGAGTACGATGAGGGGGCTTTTTGCCCCTCGCTCCATTAAGTTTGGGTAAAAAATTTGGCACTGGACTGGGAAAAAGCTGATAGCAAGAATGCTCCGGATGTTGCATTGCAAACGGGCGTCAGCTTACACAAAGGAACACGGGCACGTACACCGAGGCACCAACCGTTGGCCAAGTGTACTCGGTGTAGTTGGCGCATTTAACTGTCACGTTTTGTGGAGTATCTGATTATGTTCGAGATTGGAAGTGGAAAAATGGATCCGCACAAAGGGTGAGAGGAGAAAAAATAAAGGAATCCAAACCAAACGATCCATTTTCCAACGATCCTTGATGGGACAACACGGATCACGTCGCTGCGTTGAGAAGAAAATATCGCAATTGCACCCTCTCCTCCTCCTTCTGCCATTGACTGCGGCGTTTGTCAATGTGAACGAAATCAATAAATTTCACGAATGTTGAGTGATTTAAACTGCCTTTGTTTATGGTAGATGCAGAAGTTGGGGGCAGGATTTCCCCCGGGTTGTAGGAGAGTTTGTGCGGTAGGGTTTGATCGACAGAGATCGGGGCACTGGTCGTTGGATTGCGAGCGAGATTTGGAGCAGCGGGTGAAGGGTGCATAAGGGCGCGTGGGTTCGGGAAGAGTGCTTATTTTCATGCCAATCGTCAATTATCGTTCACTGGTCCCCATGTCTCCCCCATTGAGCGGTAAACACGTGAAGGGACTGATTTCCGCCACGCTGGCGAATTGCACACGAAGCCAAAGCAATCGATCAATAAATTGTGAAAATAAGCAATTGGAATTCCTTTTCTGATGGAAGCGATGGAATGAGAGGAGCTGGTTTAAAACAAAATCAAAAAAGACATTTTGGCACTAAGAAGTATTGGGCATTGATGTCTAGTACATGACTTGTACGTGTGAAAATTAGGGTAAAAGTTATACAACTCAGAAATACGCTAGTGTAGGGTATTCAAAGTTTAAAGTTTTTCCTGAGCATATCGGATAAATGAACAAACAAGTTTGTAAATAAATGTTTAAAATCGATTACAAACCGTAGAAATGAGACAACCGCCTCGTTAGTGCGCATTTCAATTCCCTTGATTGTGACGGATCAGTTTGGGCTCGGTCTTGAAAAAGCTCGGTGCGTGAAATGAACCTTTATTTCCTTGACCAGCATCCGGCCACACGACCTTAACCAGTGCTAGATAAACATTGCCCCACTCGCAGTGGAATGCCATTCCAAATGTCCCTCCATGGTAGGAGAGATATAACCGATCGAAATAACTACTCGAAGCTTAGAAGTTTTACTGCACTACAACAACATTAGCGTGCGGTTACAACGCACTGGATCGCTAATAAATGCCGGATGATTTGAGTATTTACAACCTTGAATGCTGTTGAGCTTGGAAACGGTTTTCGGTGGTATGACGATCCATACCGCCCTATCTGTCCCGTATCGTTTGGCCGTTAGCTCGAGCAGCGACATCATTACCCCTCCGAAAGCCGCTTATTGGTCATCAGCCGGAATGGATTTCGATTTCTGTAGCCTCTTGTGGCTTTACGATAGAGCGAGCGATGTTTTGACAATGTTGCCGTATGCGAACGATTCAAATAAAAAGCCCCATTGATGGGTTTGGAGAAGGTTTTGTCTAAGGGAGAGTTATCGTGATTTGTTTGCTGCCGTCACCGAATGCGTCATCGTACAAATCATTCTTAGTGTTGCATCATCGGGAAAATCGAACCCCCTGTAAACACAACACACGACTTCTTTAATCCGAACGAAATTAGTCGTTTGATTGCGATTGTGTGGCGGAAAAGTGTGTGCTGTCCCGGCAAATGGATCCAATAAAATAACGCGCGTTTTTATTCCGTACCTAGGTGCGATGGGTTTTATGGCAAGCGGGAATGCATCGGGCGAATGAAAGAATTGAGTACAAGCGGGAAGACGGCTAACCTCAAAATCGGTTCGCCACGGACTGTCGCTGGGAGAAGTAATCTCTTAATCCGGTCATTATCGAACTCTGAAACATTCCAAATAAAATACCGATCAGTGATCATTGAGCGAGGGAGAGAAAGGTCGAAGGGAAAGGATGGAAAAAGGTCTTGGCGAGGAGATTGGTGTTTTGGGAAGAAACGCCGTACACGATGAAAGATCAAACGATCCTTCGCCTCTTTGATGGGGGAAAGGGAAGGTGTAGTGACAAAGAGAATGTAAGTGCACAGAGAAGCCCAGCAGAAATGGAATGGAGAGAGAAAGAGAGAGGTCGTAGGTAAGGGATAAAATAATAGCAATAAAACCGGGTCGAGACCTGTTGGCCTTTTGTGGGCCCATCCGTCTAGACGGGGTGAAGTTGGCGTTGGTTCCACCCAACCGGGTTGCCGGGCTTTTTTTTTGTTTGGTTCCCGTAGTTTTTTCGTCTCGTCCGCTCGCATCGAAGACGCTGGACCACCACGATCGAAAAGCTTCCGATCGTATGGAGGATTAATTCGGAGGTTTTATTTGCCGCGTGTGGTTGACTGCAGTTTGGAGAACGATCAACGTACTCAAGGTGGAAGATCCTCTAATGCGTGTAGGTTTGTTTCCGGAGTTAGAATAGAAAAAAAAACGGGGAATAGAATAAAGAAAACACGGAAGAATGTTTCTTCCGAGGCTTAAATTTCAGAACGTTGCTGGGCAATTTAGGCGACACTGAACAAGCGGATAATGTCGGGTTTTCGGGCCATAAGGTCCAGCAGGAAGAGAAACCCAGCGAAGAGGCTAAGAGGCAAAGAAAGATCACCCCTCTAATGTGGGAATGAATGATCATAAAAGTGAAAATCTTCCCTTGGTAATGATTCTCTGGTAGTTCTACAAACACGCAAGAAGAGTGACGCGCAGACACGCCGCGTTTTGTAGATCTTTATCCGCAAGCTTCGAGTCGATCGAGATCCGGAGTAAAGAAGCTAGGGTTGGTTGGTTCGTGACAAATTACTACCATCCGGTGCCACAGAGGGAACTTCCGAAAAACAAAACCACAAACACCCCGAAACACCCTGTGTGAGAATGTTTGCTACCCTTGTTGGGGAAATGACAGGCCACAAGGTAATTATCTGCCAGGCTTGGAACTGCTAGGGTGCAGAACTTTGTGCGCAATTTGTGGTCTGTGATTTGCCGATCTCCCTTAACGGAGCGGAAGTTGCGAGAACGCTGCAGCCTGTCAGCAGTTGTTCCGTTTCCAAGGTCGATGGGATTGTTTTGGGACGCGATCCGGCGATTGGTTGAGAGTCACGCAGCAAACGTTCGAAACCCGGCCGGCAAAGAGCACACTGATCGTGCGGAGCAGTAATAAGACGCAATAATTATTCAATCTAAAGCGTGAGTCAGCTGAAGAATAAAAACCTCAGTGAGGTTTCAAATTGAATCAGAACATTGCCCATGTTCTCTAGCTTGCCAGCGGCGCTAATGATGGGTTCATGTTGCTGCCCTCCCTCCTGCAGATCTCCAACGGTGCGCTCTATTCCGGAACTGAGCTAATCTGTGGTGGATTGCCTAATAGTGAAGAATTTGCGTTTTTTGGCATTTTTTTTATGCTGGGTGTTTCGCAAACCAAATGTTTATTGTCGGTGTATCTATTGTTTGACTGATAAACTTTAATTTAGTTTCACGGTCGCGTGGTTGTGTTGTGTTTTTCGATGGATCAGCCTACTTGATTGTTGGTCACTGCGGGAAATTCTCATCAATCCATCAATTGAAAAGGGAAGTGTCTTTTGTGAGTTTGGACGATTTTGGCAAACACAAATCCTTCCCCTAGAAAATGATTGCTCTTGTTTGAGGAAATTCTCAAGTTCGCGGCAGATATACACCATACGCGATCATATAAATCCAAATCTCACGGATACGATCATGATTTTCGGTAGACAAACGTGACAGTCGATTATAATTCGGGGTTTAGCGAGACTAAACAAAAGGAGGACGTGCATATCTAGTCGAGCTGAGAGTTTTTCTCACACCGACGGTGGAAAGCGTGAGCCATGGTTCGTGAGATTCGGGGAAGCTTGAAGCAGCCGGATAGTCATAAAACAATTATTCCGATTTAGTGGGTATTTCTTTTTAGTTTGGAGAGTTTTTTTAAGCTGGAGGAGCTGCACGTATGTTATGCAATAATTGGTTTCGATCGTTATCATGGCTTGAAAAACAAAAAACGAAAACCTAAACGAAACGAATTGTGTGGCAGCTATCTTCCATTCACAATCCTGAATAGAGGATATAATGGCCGGAGGGAAGAGAGGCCGATTGTTCAGACTCGTCATTTCGTCACTTGTAATAGTGAAACCATTTGAAGGGGAATTGAAAGGCAGGAAGCCAAACCGGTCACAATGGTAAATACTAAGTCTAACCGTCAATGAAACGAAAGCAGAGTGGTTTGATTAAAATCGTTGCTTCACTTCATCGCTCAATAAACCAGCAACGATCGGTCAAAAGCTTGGTGAAACCTCCACTGCCACAGGTGATTAAAAATAAATGAACCAAGCAAACCTTTATCATCCACTTAACTATCTGCTCGGTAATTGAGTCGGCTTTTCGCGCGACTTTTCACCACAGCAGATCCGTGCGCACCTTTTAACCAATGGCTGGCGCACTTTAATTTCCTGCCCTTGTGATAGCAAATAATTGCGCCACTGAATGAGGTTTTGTGTGGTTCGGGATCGTCATGCTGTGCAAAAACACACACATTACACTTTGTTGCAAACAACAAACTTGGTGCCGCATGTGGAGAAAGTTGACCATCTTTTCAGTGGGTCCACCGTTTGGTGACCTCCGGTATGTAACACTCCATCCAACTGGCTCTGTACGTGTAGATTTCATTTAAAGGTGTATACATGTATGAAGCAAGAGGTTCGTCGCTTATACAGTCTTTCAAGACTATTCTCGCTGCAGCTTCAACAGAACGGTGGAATCTCTTCCGCGATGGCAGGGAAGCGGGAAAAGCGATAAAGAAAAGCTTGGGCCGGTGGAAGAGAATTGCCGCCTAGTCGATAGGGCGGACCATTGGAGTTCGGGCTAATTTTCTCCCATTATGAGATGCTCTCCATTCGTCCCAGGGATTGACGGAGTAGCGCTCCCTTTAACCGTGGAGACAATTTTACACCATCACAAGGTAGCTCCCGTAGAATTCACCTTAGTCCGTGTAGTAGCAGTCTAGGGGACTGAGATGTACGATATCGACCTACCGGCAGGGTCGTCAAAGACGAACGCGCCAAACGATCCCGTGCTGACGGGAAAAGCGACGCCAACTCGCCACGTCACTGATTGCTGTTTGATAGCGTCGGAATTAATGTTGGCCTTTTTGTCGTAATTATTTTACCTTCCTGTGACCGGTGTGACGGTGTGCTTTCGCTCCCTTCTGTCGTTGGGCAGTGTGGAAACAGTGGCTTCCCCTTCCGATTGATGTGTTGATGCCCTTCACGTTCCACAGTGATCGGTATTTGGTGGAACATCGAACCAGAGCCGAAGCGATCGGGCTCTTTCGTCATCGTGTGGCAAGCATTCTGTGGGAGTTCCCAGTATCTGACACCACTCTGCAACACAGTGTCTCGATTGTAGTGCGGTTTCTTTGGTGAAAAATATTTCATTTATTTCTATATCAAACGCATCTGGTGTGGGGAAAAGAGGGTGTACCGATCTTCAGCTGACCGTCAGCATGTCTCTGGAAAGGGGGTTAGCTCTTCGATGGAGTATTGGTAATGTCCAGCGAGTGAAGTGTTGGCACCCTGATGACGGTGAGACAACATTGGTAAATCATTATTACTATGATTTGTACTCGTCGTGCTGTCGTGCGGCTGCTCTGCTGATGGCTGATGAGCTCTTCTCGGCGGAGGAGGAGGAGGAGAAGGAAAAGGTTTGCTTAACAACACTCTTTACCCCATCTCCGTTTACTCTGGCGGTAGTGGAAGAAAAAAAAAGGACGACGAAGCATGATCATGGTTGTAGTGAAAAAAAGCATACCAATCTCGGGAAGATTCACCACCTGGGCAAACATAACATGTGGTATGCCTGCGTATGTGAAGATCGCAGCATAACTCTTTTTTTTGTTTGGCATCGGTTCCTCCGTTTCTGTCAACACGAGTTCGCGGTGATTGCGATCAGTGTTTTTATTGTGTGTTTGTCTGCTTCTCTTTATCTCTTTCTCTCTCTTTCTCTCTTTTTCCATCTCTCATTTCCGATCACGGTGATCGCGTGAATGGCGAAGAATGTGAATTAGATTTCTGAAGTGATGTTTTATCCTTTTTTGCCCCGTTTTGTCTCGCATTGGAGGATGGTGGAGGACATTCCTAGTGGTGCTTGAGGCATTTGGTAAAAGGGAGTGTTTGGTTTTGAAATTGGAATGTTGTTTCGGTGGTTCAATGTCACGATCCCACTTTACGCGGTGGGAGGGTTTAGATTGATTTTTTAATTATGTTTAAGGGGGCGTTAATGGGTATTTTAAACGACATTTAAATGATTGAAAAGTGTACGGTATAAAAATGTTGTTACACAACAAGTTTAGCTTTCGGTGTAACGTGCATAAAAGCGTAAAGTTAGCACGGTTGAAAGTATTTTGTGTATCGGGTTCATTTTCCCGAGAAACTCTGTATCTGTAGCTTGTATTATCATCTCATCCTCATCATCGCTCGCAAAACCATTCTAGGCTCGCTAATGGCATTCTGCTAATGGCATGCAGCACTAGCTTCTTCTCTTCACTGCTGATTGAAACGTGGTGCTTTCGCTTTCCGCGATCTAGCATGCCAGGCTAGATGCCATTGCCGACGACCGCCTACTGGTTTTCAATTTTCCTAACCACAAGCACACCCTTCATGCAGTAACCCCATGCTTGCCGGCTCGCTTTGAATTCTTTACGCCAGCAGAAATAAGTACTTGAAGATATAATGAACACAACAACAAAAAAATGAGCCGTAAAAAGAAAAGGATGAAATAAAATATAATAATAATAACGAATAACTTACGCTCGAGTTGATGGAGATGATGGAGGTTGGCATAGGGTGGGGAATTGTAAGGGGCTGCTAGCATGCTTGCGGTTGATTGCGATCAGTGCTCACGATTCGAGGCGTTCGGTGAGGTAGATCAGCTAGAAGAGGAGGACGGTTAAGGAGGCAGCCCTGTCGTGAGATCTTGCAACGAGAAGATGAGCTCGCGGCGAAACACTTCAACGCTGATGTGGGCATCGTGTCTGTCATGTCCGTCAAGTAGTGAAGTCTCCGGTGGGTTGAAGATGACACACAGAGACACACGCACACACATCTGTACCGAATCGAGACCGAGCGAAATATGAGCTATTGACCAGAAGCGTTTGTGGCGTTTTGTGGACCCGCTAAAGCTGGGCAAAACGGGACAAAGGAACTGTAGGCTGCAGGATTCCCATGCTAGTGTTGCAGAGTTGATCACTGATCATGCGTGATCATCATGATCTCGGGACAGGTCTCAGCCGCAAATGGGAAAATATTGTGAAAGTGTGCGCACCGTGTGTTGGCGGGAAAGTTGAAAGGTTGAACGATATCGAAAGACGCCCGTACGCACCACCGCAGGAGCAAGTCTCCGACGATCGAAATCGGGACTGATTGGGGAGGGCATACATTTTTTTTGTTTTGTGCGGCCAAAAAGAAAGTAGCCTGTTGGGAGCGTTTGGGGCGGTCAACTTTTGGGTCGCGTTTCTGGCGGGAAGTGCTGAAGCCGGCAAGATGGTTGAGATCGTCCAGTAAACTTGAACATGAAACGATAGAAAAGGCACTTTTTATGATACAAAAGGGGAAACAAAATAAAACAAGAGAGAGCGTAGCGCGTGCGTTTTGCCGTATCGAAAATGGGGTTCATGGGACCTGTTTTTTTAAAGGGGTGAGTTTTCTGTAGCACCGCATCACTCGGAAAGTGATCGATGAAAGAAGAAATTATGATACGATCGTGCGGCGGAAGAAAAAGGTGCATAGCATAGCAAGCAAGAAAAGCCGTGGTGACAAACTGAAGGAAAGGAAAGCAAAGCTGCCAATGGCAAAAACAAAACCATTAAAAAAAGAAATGGTAAACGCACCAAAAACCAACGAAGATAGAGAGAAAGAAAAACAGAACCAGAAAAGTAGAATGAAAGAAATGCAAAAGATGGTAAAAAGTGCGTGAATGTATGAAAAAATAAAGACATACAACACAGAAACGCGGAATGCGAGAGTTGGGGGTAAGAAAAAAGAAAACAAAACACGGCCAAGCTGTTAAGGAAGAGATGAAGAGATGTGCGGAGAAATGGAAGGAAAAAAAGGAGAGATAATAACAACAACAACAAGACCCGAAAAGCGCCAAACTTACGGCCGGCGTTATGAAAGTTGACCGCGAGGTAGAAAAAAAGTAGTAGTAGCGCCCAATAGCTGCGTTCGATATTGCTGAAGACCGCTGAATGAATTCGAACCGCTCGAACCGATCCGCTGATGTGATGGAGGGAGTTCAGTGAACTTTCTCCCAATGGTGTTCGATATTGCGGGTGATGGAGGAAAAAGCAATGGGGGTGAAAGGTGAAAATGGAAGGGAAAGCCCTGCACGAGGAGGGAAAAAAGATGAGCTGAAGGAGGACATGAGTGCGCCGTGCAACGGGATCATTTGTGGACCATTGGATGATCTCTTGCCTAGCTACTAGGGCGCGAGCCTCGAAAGTATTCTAGTCGTGAGACAGGCTCTGGCCGACTTCTAATCAGTGCTCCCATGCACGAGAAGGTGCCAATGCTGGAGGCTTTTTTTCATTTCATCGTTGGAAAATCTCGATCGAACGGTGAGCTGATCGGAGGTTGGTAATAAATTTCTTCCAATGATCCAATTCTGGCCGCAACGCTGGAAAATGGTCAATGGAGATTGCGAGTAGGTCCTCAGTCTGTTGCCGAACCCGATCGGAGAAACAAAGCAAAGTTTTGATGCGTGTAATGGAAGCTGCATCAAATTTATTTTCTCTCTACTCGGTCTCTCTTTCTCTCTCTCTCTCTCTCTATCTTTCTTTGCTATGCTACAATAACTGGGAAGGCTTCTAATTCGATGCAGGTCAACGTGGCGGACTGAACGCGAAACGAGCTGGACGAATGATGGACCACTTAGCGAAGGAAATGGTTAACGGTTTCCCGGCCAAACACGGGAAGCAGGGAATTGAAGGTTAAATTATCCGAGGCCTCGATAGAGGCGATGCATGACGGTATCGGCAAAAGGAGAGAGGGAGAAAATGGCACGAGGAGGCGAAATATTTTGCAACGTCTTGCATAACACATCTCGTTTTTGCCGTAGGTGGTTCGCGGTTCGCCGAGTTTGGCAATGTTTGACATGGGTTTGGGAAGTTGTCGTTATTAGTCATGGTCGGGAGGATTGTGTCTTTCGTGGAGCGTAGGAAGAAAACGAAAGTAGTTGTTTGCATGTTTGGTCAATTATGAGAATTTATGCATGATGATATTTATTTTATGACTGAACTTCTAAACACTTTTACCAAAAATATCGACAACGATCATTTATTCTTATTATTTTCGATGTATCTTTTTTAACTAATCGGGAAGGAAATGGTGCCTCTTACTTTACACCATAAGGGTCACGCATTTAACACAACCATGTGACGTTCTGCTGGGTGAGCTCGAATACAACAGACACAAACGCCCTCTTCCTGTCTTTTTAGCCCTATTCTAACACCCCTATGATTATGGGACGATCTAGCGGAGCGAGTGTGTATGTGATAAGCCTGATCTGGAACCGCATCTTTAGCATGCGATGATTTATAGTTCGTAGAATACATCCGACCTGCCGTTGCACAGCAAACCCAAAAGGGGAGGAAAACAACATTCAATAAATATTGTAACGTGATAAAATAATATGCTTCACGCACAACCGTTTGTGTGTGAGGATGCATCCGTTTTATATCCGCCAAGTTCATCGATGAGCTCTCCATAAATCATGCACCAAGCGTCTAATCATCCGCACCGAAAGCAGGACCCCTTCGCCTAGAGTGTTGTCCTTCGGGGTTTTTCTCTTCGGTACGAAAATTAGTAGCCCATCCGCCCAGCTCAATCTCTCTCCTTCTCGTTGGAAGACCGCTTGGCGATTATTTATGATCTACATCCCCATAAATGTCGCCGCGGCTGACTTTTTGTCACGCATGCTGTAGCTGCCGGTGGCTCTGTCCGCGCGTTGGAAAACATGCGTGCCCTCCGTGATAGGGTCCCATGTTTCGATACGTCTAATCCGGACCCGGATCGAACTCGATCCATAAATCAATGGAGTTTAACGGAGGGGCAAAGGGGAAACAGGGCAGAGAGGAACCTGCTTGCCCAGATAGGACCAGGGTGCAGATGTAGGCCGTGACGTGCGCTGTGTGCTTCCGTTTTGAAGCTACCCTTCTGTGTGCGGGCTGCGAAAGTGTAACAATTAGCTTTGGTGTTCGCTGTTCCCTCCGGACGTTGGAAGGGAAATTTAAATGTCCAGCGAGTTATACTTGGAGGGATTAGCTAGGCTGGAGATTGATCGCTTCGAGACCTTAAAGAGACGCGATCCAATTTCAAAAACGTTTTGCGACTCACTACTTGATCGTAAACGCTCTAACTGCTTGTATCTCATAAATACAAGGCGCAGGACAAACGTCTTAGAACAGATGGTCCACCCTAAACCCTCCGAACACTGATCGCGATCGTCGATAACATCATCAACTCGCGCTCTCGAAATGCTGGCGTACCAGTTTTTTGTTCCCTGTTCCCTCCAGTGTTGGCCGCATGCAAGCACCCGCCGAGAACGGAACCGGCTTTTCTCTTTGGGCTCTTTGGCACGCATATCAACCGTTTCAATGATAACAACTCGGACAGCTTTCTACCTCCGCGTTTTGTGTTGACTCGACGGCAGATACGTCGATAACATCGTCGCCTGTCGTCCGCCCTTTCTACCAGCACTCGCACCGAAAGCGGGGTGGTATGGAACAGGTTTTCCTGTTTTGGACCGCGAAAACCAGGCCCACCCTCCGTCCCACTTTCGTGTCGCGCTGCGTTCAAGTGCATACTGCTGCGCGTCGTTTCGTTGGTCGATTCATGAATGGGAATGGGCATTTTGTTGCTCCCCTCACTCACCCTTTCTCGCAGGTGCATCTGGTGCACAGCGGCATACGGTGATGGTGAAAATCTCGTCGTAACTACTCAAACATTAAATCCATCGAAGGTCGGAGGTATTTTTATGCAAATGCTACAGCGGTTTTCGTTTCAAGCGTTGTCGCGTTGTAGTTTCACTTTGGTCCGGCGGGCGGCGTTTGGTAGTGCAAGAGTTAAGAGGATCTTTTTTTGGATAAAGGCTAGGGGATGGTAATTGACCCAACTCGACTATGTCACCGGCGAGAGTGGATGGGTACGTTATTAAAAATGACTTTTCACCGCTCGGAACGAGCTGCCTGGGGATCTTCCTTTTGGGTCAGTTTGAATAGGGCAGCGAAATTATACTATCGACAGCCGTACGGGGTATCTTTAAAGTGGATAAAGATGGCCTTGAACGACAAGGGGGTTCAAGGGGTGTGATAGACTTGCGCCGCACAGATAGAAAGCGAGACAGAGAGAGAGAGAGTGAGAGAGGGAGAGAGAGAGAGTGAGGATAATTATGGCCCTACTAGGGGCTCGGTGAAATGATGATGGGTTATTACACACCCCTTTGGTCATTGTTCACTGGAGCCTTGAATTTCTGAAATGTACTACAAGTGCCACCTAAAGGCCTCTTCTAAAGGCAATCCCAGGCCAGGGGTTGAAG
>KB676280.1:0-19382 GCA_000349165.1 Anopheles christyi | reverse complement strand
TGTTTGCCAACTGCGCACGTTTGCTCGTTCGTTATTTTTGCCTCTTAGTTACCCAAAAATAGTGCAAATGAGCAACGAAACAGAAACGAACATAATGGCCACGAAGAACAGTGCACTTTCTTGCTTTCTCTTTGGCGGCGCCGGCTAACTTTGCGTGTGAATAGCAAAAGTTTTGGATGCAACTTTCACGCCCCAGATTTTCATTCTTTCACTCTCCTAACACCCCTTGCTAGAGAAGAATAGCTTTTGTGGAAGATCTTGCAACCAAAATGCATACAAACGATGACACAAAATCCCTTCCCATTCAATAGGTAACGGCAGCAAAGAGCGAACGAACAAAAAAATCTATCCCTCCATTGCACTCAATTGGCTCCTATTGGGCGCTGCTGTTGTTGGACGCTTTTGGGAGCTCGAAGCTTTTAAGGTGACGGTGTATTTTTCCATTTCTTTTAGTCGTCCTTTTTTTCAATATTATTTTATTCACCTAAAACTAGCTCTTCCTGGTTCATTGTCGTACCGAAAGTGTGTTCCTATCCCATTGACCATCGCTCTAGACGGGGGCTGCACCGTGGCGTTGAACAGAAGAAGACCACCGGTACCGGTTGATTGCGTTCGGGCAAAAGTTTGTTCATCGGACCGGATTTCAGCAATAGCCGAAACCGCGCTTCTCACCTTATTTGCACAGTTGCTGCACCAATTTAGCTTATTGTCTTGCGATTTTTTATGCTCCTTCTGTGATATATGTTGGCGCATTTCGGTTAGTTTTATAACTGTACGTTGAAGTTTCTTTCCGTTCGATTGCAAATGTCCTTACCGATCCCGGTGATTGTCATAATATTTGCACAATGGAAACTGTCATGTCGCGACCGACGTTGCGTTTCAAATCTAAGTTGGAGAACTGAGAGCACAGCCATTTGTTCTGAAGTGGGTAAACGAAAAAAACATTATATTTCAATCAATTCGATAACCTCAACGCACAAAAAAATAGTGGTAAAAAGTATTCTCACTTTCAAACGGTGTTGGAACGTTTTTTTTTTTATTGGCAAAGGAAATCGTTAATCTGGTCCTATGAGAAATAGTTTTGTTATTCCACCATTGTGATTCCAGATTCTGAAAATTGTCATTTTATTGGTCATATTAAGTAATTGTGAAAGAGTATTTCCATCAACATTTAACCCTTTCCCTTATTTGAACGAATTCCAAATAGGCGTATATCAATCATTCAAATTGTGTGCCATTAACGAGATAAATATTTGTGTAATGTTTATCCCGGTCATATGCTTTTTATTTATGTGTGAGTATTTTGTGGCTCAATATCATTCCAACACCAGTTGAATTCAAAAAGTTCAGATGAATAAACTACAAAGTGCAATAAATATTTAAATTTAACTGTTACATTACATGCGAAAGTAAGGCAAAGAAAATGTGTGAAGCTTTGATAACATAATGCAAATTTTAAGCAAACTTTCAGTTCCCTAAAATTTATGATTTTCTCTGAATGACGGTATAATTTATACAACAATTGTTTTTAATGTTTTTTAATAGGTTTTCAGTGTTATTCTAAGGAATATGGATTGCGCTGGATGGACTCAACACAGTGCTGCAGTGCCAACCACAACACGGATGCATATTCTACCACAGGCCGGTCTTAGGAGCAGTACAGCATCTTGATGGAGACTGGGTCATCGTGATCACGCTTTAGATACTTCAGGAGATCCGTCACAATACGATGTGCTCTAGCTGGTCATGGAAGCTCAACATATTGTCAAAGAGCACTCCTAAGTCACATCAGTTTAGATCATATAAGATTGGAAAAATTTATTTTTAATAGGTTGTTGGTAGTTCTCATATTTCTTATCTTTTATGCTAAGTGTTTAACATAAAGTAAACTTAACAGGTGTTTATTTATTAAAGCGGTCTAATATGCAAATAGTGTCGTCCTTACACATAAAATTCGGGAAAATAAATATATTCGTTTACAACATTCGTTTCTTATATTTATCCTATTTCTCATTGTCAGTTGATAAAGCTGAAGAGACCGTTTTTGGTGCAAAGCAAAATAAGCATTTTCTATAAATTAGCTAAAACTAGCGAACGTTAGGAAAGCGCATGAACTATGCCCTGTTTTGGACAATTCTCACAAAGTAGCTCTAATTAAATAATACCTTTTTTTCTGTGTTTTAATAAACAACCTGCGGAGATCTTTCCAACGTGGGCTATAAGTAAGCACTCTGTGCTGTTGAAAGGTTGAGAGCGTGAATAATACCAAGCATTGTAATTTCAGAGTGAAATTTTTAACCCCATTTCCCATTTGTTCCATTTTTCTCGATATATTCAGAAAATATTTAAAAAGTTCTTTGTTATTGATGGAACTCATCTGTAACGAGTTATTGATTTCATGCAGGTTGTTCTATTTTCCTCAATCTCAATGTCAAAGCCTATGGTTGTGATGTAATATGCCCCCAAAACTCATTTAAATCAAATATATTCCAGAAATCCTGCCCGGTGTATATAATTGAGCACCACCAGCAAACTTCTTTCAACGGTTAGAAGCTGTTAACCCTGTTTCTAAAGTACGCCTTTACCTTAAATACTTGCATACACCAAGCGATATAGACAATCCCACCGGTGTAATATAATGCAATTACAGCAAACGTTCTTAAATTTACACATTTTCTTTCTTTACTCTGCATAATGTTCATTTATTGAGCAGTTTGAGCGTTCATGGATCGTGATGCACCCTTGCTGTCATGGTGACTTTTGTTGGCGAATAAAACTAATAAAACCATTTTGCGCTTCTGTGTCCCACCTTAATACGAATGCCCCATCGTATAGTAAGTAATTTTGTCAACTTATTGCTTTAATGGTAAGATTTTACGGTTCATTCCACTGTACCAAGTCACCGACCGAGAACTTTTCGCCCTTTTACCGTAATTGTTTCGGTATCGACTAATTAACGGTGAGCACTCTAATCACGTTCACACTGTAGTTATGTGTGTTCTAGACTCACGAAATATTTCGGGAGTAAATCCCAGCAGTAATTTGCTGAATTTCTATAATTCCACTGCTAACTAGAGATAGCTAACTGTTGTGCAAATTTCCCCACCTTCAATAAACCATTGTAGCAAAGAAAAGCTTCGATAGTAGTGAGCTTTCTAGAGATTTTTTTTAGTGTACTCGTACTCAATTCGATGTAGTTAAAGTTTTCACTTGCACATTGTGAGCCTCGAAGATTTTATGCCCAAGTTTTCAGCTCACAAATGCAGTTCAAGTGCAGGAAGAGTGCTTTTGCCAACACTTGCTATGTCGAAGTTGTCGGCACAGTTGTACCTTTTGGCGAATTGTATTCATATTTGTGAAGTGCGGGATCGGCTTGAGTGTAGTCTTTATAATGCGCTCAGCAGTAAGCATGCTCGCAAAAGGGAAATCCCACGCCGTCTTTGCTTGCTCTGCACCACAAAGTAATAGATGTGACTTGAGCATTGTGTGGAAAAAACTTTTCCTTCTGCATTGAAATGAAACGACCGCTTGGGCTTGGGTGGTAACTCCCTACAATAAGGTGCAAGTTGACAATCGAGATGAGATGCAGGTAATGGAAGAAAATGTAAAATAAAAGTCCACTCTCAAGGACACCGGAGACAATAGCATCTTATCACGGGTAAGTGCTTCATAACACGCACACATCTTCTAGCAAAGGGATTTTATCAGTTTTACCACGCCTGTACAATCATGCCCGAAGACAAAATGAATCAAGCACGCCAGACGGTAGTAGTTGATGCCTACCGGAGGGGATGGGGGAGCTCCAAACACTCCGGAAAGCTTTGCGACCCTGACGATGCAACTGATAGACCACGTGCGCTACTCGGCACGTTAACTTCATGACGGTGAATTTTACACTCCATCGCGTCACACGATCTATCACAATGATCGGCATCGGAAAATGCGAAGCATATTTATGCCAACATGTACACTGCAGTGCAAGATTTATGCGTACACCGTTTGCTATTATTGCTGGTGGCGCGATTCGGTGACTGTTTGCCGTGGAAAACACCGCCGTGATTGGAGTCCACAAATAAAAACCATTCCCCGATTGCCAGTATTTGGTATGGAATTTACGGGCAAAAGAACGCACCATGATTTGTGATAGCGGTGCATTGCGGCTGGAGGAAATTATGTTTGATGTGTAACGCGTGGCGCTGCACGATCAGATGGAAATGTAATACACTGATAAAGGGTGCTGGATGAAAATGAACCCAAACAAGAAATGGTTATCATTTCACACGAGTGTGACACTTTTGTAAATATTTATGTACATAATTATTTTGCTATATTTACTCAACTTGTATACAGCACTGTTGCCGCAACATTTTTCTGTCCATTGCACACCACTAGAAAGTATGGATGGAAACGATTCAATGACAGTGATTTTCTCGCTAAAATCGCGTGTAAATTATGTAAAGAATATCGTACACTTTTATACGGCAGGAAGAAAAGTGGATGGGTGGGAGAGGATGGAGATAATCTAGAAACCCGTTTTGACGCTGATGCACTGTCGATAATAATGAGCCACAGAGGCGACCAAGGCCAAATAAGTATTTAAAGACAATTTATAGACTGAAGAAGTGAACCATTTACCGAATAAGGAGGATATACTCGAAAAAAAGGAATTTCAGTACCGTAGTGCATGGCTTTTTGAAATAGATAGCTTCTTTTTACCAGAAATTTATGTTCTGAAGTGAGAATAATGCTTTAAACATATCATTAAAGACATATTATTTTGAGAGCTATTATTGTATAGCATTAATAATTATAAATTATAATAAATTAACAATAGCAATAACAATCGTGTCATCGTAATTTTTTTTTTTCATCGTCTTCTTCTTGGTTGGCACAACAACCGACGTAGGATCAAGGCCTGCTAAATTTACCGGTTTTTTTTCCCATGCGGCGAAAAAAATAAGAACACCACTGATTAGAAAAGCTAAAATACAAACCTTCCAAAAATCAAAATGAAATCCAGGTTTGAAGGCTAAAATCCAAACCTACCGGTACATCTGAGAATTGCAATTGTATGAAGTTTTGCCCAAAATTCAGAAGTTAATTGTTATGTTTTTTTGGGGTTTTGGGCATCGTTTTAAATCTGTGCACTCATATCAGTATTAGTTATCAGTTAAGTTGTCAAACATAATTTATCAAACTTCAACATTCGATGAATTTTACAAAGCGTAAAAGGAAATTCCACAATATATTAAATGCGTTTTTTTTTACATTAAATTGCTGGTCTTCGTCTGGACCTATCCTCTCCGGCTCTCCTCTGCGTATCTCGTCAATGCAAATTAATGTCATTTAAAGCCACGTAACGAGCTTTACCGGTAGCTGTGCAAGCTTACCAACATGTCAATTCAATTCAGCAGCAACAAAATAAGACAAGAGATATATGCTTATGCTACGTTGTATTCTTGTTTCCAAAAAAATCCCACCAACGATACGTATGATTTCAGATGGCTAATTCTTTATCGCTTCTCAAACGTTATCAGAATTAATTCGATTCAATTGATTCTAAATTTGCCAAACATATACTCAACAAAAGAAAAACCAACACCAATGCTTTTTAAATTTAACTACAATAACGAAAAGATAACGTCCCCTGCTTCATGTCACTTACCAAATTTCGACCGATTTAAATTGGTCTTTGAGATCCTTCAAGCATTGCTATAGAATAGGGAAAAAAAAACTACACCAAACGACAGCTGAAGCGCGTCAAGTCGAATTCATTTTCGTTCCACAACCGGAAACGATATAGTTTTCCACTACCTTCAATTGTGTCCCATCGATGAGAGAAAATATTTTGCCCAACCTTCCCAAGGCTGCCAACCAAGGGTGGACGCTTTCGTCAAGACGCAACAACGCAGAACAAAAATAGAAACAGGAAAGGAAAAATGTGGGCAAATTGAGCAGAATGGGTGTAATTGAAGGCGTTGAAATTTATTGTTTCTTGTACTTGAAGCGTACAATTTATATCACTAGAGGGTGGAATACAGCGTACGGCTGGGGAGTGACCTTCGTTGCTTGCTACTCGTGCCACCCTTACGGTGCACAGTTCGTAGGGCACACTCTTGACAAAGTAATTCTATCCTTGAATGAGTGGACGCCCTCGGGTGAAGGAAGTTGAGGGGGAAACGATTGGATACGGGTGAGCCGTTTTCCGTTATGCATCCACGAAGGAAATAAACGTAAGTAAACGAAAATGGAAAAGAATTTAATTTCGTCTACACCATTACGCTCCGGCCTAGATTCAAAAACTGTTTCAAATCTGGTTAAAGCTCCCCGTGCCTGCGAATTCTTCCCTTCTGGTAAACACTTGGGTGCATAGTTCGGTAGCTGGTGAACAAAAAGGTAACATTTCGCGTCGCCCCCGCCCCACCATTGCATCTCACTGCTGCAGCCGTGAGAAATAGTGAAGAAAAGAAACAGTGAAACGGGGTGGAAAAAGCCACTCCGAGAATCTACTGTCCGTGGGAGACTAATTCAGTGAAGCTTATGAATAACTTATGAATTGCTCAAGTCTCCTATGGCTACGAAGGGTGTACGTCCTTTTGCAAGCTTTTGGAGGGCTTGGCTAGGGATGTTTGTGCCCCAAGGATACCTATTCCCTTTCCCTTGCTCACTTCGCCCCATTTGAGAATGACGTCCTTTCACTCGTACAGATTTGCTTATTCATGGTGATAGTGGGAGAGAAAAAACAAACATTCATAAAGTAGTGCAATTACGGTACGAATACCAATTAGACCTCGTTGCCCGGTGGTTTGTGGATGAGTTCTCGTGGGCGTGTGCTTTTTTACCCTCCAGTTGCTCTCTTCTTGGTTTTTACCACCCACGTCTTACTGTGGCGATTCACGATGCAGCTTCTAACGCTTTGCGGCCAGTGCAAATGATAGCTCAGCGACAAACCGACGGAAAATTTTACTCCTTCAAGGCGTTTACAGTACCGGCCACCATTTCGTGCAAGTTCAGCATACTTTTATTAATGGCCATCATCCTCCACCCTCAGAACAATATGCCTTTTTGGTGGAAGCAGGGCGTTTTTCCTTTTGCGTGCACAACACTGCTAAACCAACGAATCAACGAGAAACGCAACGCAAAAAAGGGCAACAAATTGGGGGCCAACACCATTTCGCGGTACTGTCCGGATGCACTCGCTACTTCTGTCCAAATTTGAAAAATAGCACCACCAACACCACCACAAGGCTACAGTGGAAAAGTTCGCACTACACTCTATGGCCGGAAATTACAGACCATTTTGGTAGCCGATTTTAGCTACATCCGGCACTAAATGGTCTCCGGCACAGCAGCTGATTGGCGGGTGGTCCACTGTACTTGCGGCTAGCGAAACATGGCTGACTTATTCATGGATTATGAGTTTATTAAATAAAAGTTTTGCATCCGCGTTTTAAACACCCCACTGCTTCACCTCCACCGTTCCCGAGGTCCCACGTGGCCAACCTAATATAACGTTTCTGTGCACTGCACCTTGGGTCCCTTGCTCGAGACAATTACGGCTGCTTGTTTGGAATGAATTATTGCACAATGCACGGCACCCCAAGCTGCTAAATTATGCACGTGTGGATTACCTGTTTCAAGTAGGAATGCGCGAGTACTGGTCACAACTACTACTGATTACATGATGATAGGGAGAAGTATTTTGGGAAAAGAAAGTAGCTAGAAAAAACACGCTGTCCATTTAAGCTTTATGAGAAGACAGAATTGGCCATTTGAGGGATTTAGTTGTTTAATTTTTGTGTAAATACCATTTTTATGAAAGGAATTACATTTCATAGCTGAACTTATGTTTTCAAGCGTTATTATATCTCCACCACAATACGCCTTTACTAGCAACAGGTAGTGACAACATTTTATTGACAATATTTATCCACACAGCATACAATTTCCGTTGAGGCGAAACATTAACTTCTTGCCCAATCAAACACTCTTCAAAACCTACATGCAGTGACCAATGTGTATTACAAGAGCATCTAATGCAATAATAATCCCCGATTCCACAGTCAGCTCAACAACATCTGTTTGGCAAACAATTCAATAACAACATGCCCCAACGCCCACATTGTTGCAGGAATGCAGATTTGTTGAAAACACAATCTAAAAGCAGCAACGGAAATCCAGCTCGAAACTTGTTTCAATTAATCCCCAAACATTGCAAACATCCATTTACAGTGCAGTTAAATAAATTTTCTAATGAATCAGGGAAAGTTATTTCGAACTTTTTCGGCAAAAGGGAAAAACTTTCGCTGCGTCCAGTCAGTGTGCAAGCAACGGCAAAGGAACTGCAAGCATTCTGCGTGTACCTTACCGAGCATATTTCAACATCAACTCGCCGGCCTTACTCGGTTATGCCACCGCCACAGTTCCATGATCCACTCTCCAACCAGTGACGTGTTATCGTTGCGCTGTGCAACGTGGCGAGACCAAGTTAATGGTTGTTTGTTGTTTGTAAGGACGAAAGTTTTCGTGATATGCTTCGTGCCACGAGCACCAAACGTTTGGTGATATTTACAAAATTCGTATCCAAACGCAGACCTGGCAACATGCTCTGCGCCCGACACGCACTGTGATTCTTTCACCGTTCCGCTTCAGCTATTCAAGCGGCAAGGAATTTAACCCATTACGACCGATTAACAAGAAAAATCAACAATCTAAAACGGTTCTATATACTCGCTCCCTGTCGACTCTCATTCTCTATTTCCCTTCTAGACAATATTATGCAATGCACACTTTTCGTACAAATCGGTCTCCCTCAGCATACAAACACACAGCCAAGAGGAAAGATTAAGTTCGAATTAGCTATGGGGAGATAAACTGTGTTTCCAAATCTAATGCAACTCTGTCTTACGTGCACCAAACACAGTAGTTGGTATTAAAAAGTGAAGAGCAGTATTTTGTTAATGGAAAGGAAAAACACACACTATAGCAGTATCCAAAACCAGTGCACTTTGAATCGGGAATTAGCCAAGTCGAGTCTTGATCGCAGTAAACTGTGCAGACAAAAAGTTGTTCTGGGAATAGGAAAAAATAAATTACACTACTTTTGTGGTTTTGTAATTGATTTGAATTTTGGTGTTTTCTACCAACGAACCAACAAATGATATTACTTGCAGAATTTGCTAAATCAACTGTAATGTCTTTGTGTTTCTTCATACTGAGAAAGAATAATAAAGTGCAATCTTTTTCTGGGTTTTTAATTTTTCATTTCATTCATAAAAGTATTTTATTTTGACAGATTGTGTGTTTTAAAATTGTTTGTAAAATGAATCTAAAACATCACTTTCACTACGTGTGTTTTTTCAATCAAAATATGTTAAACCCGTATTGCTCGTAAATATGATATTAAGCATGAGCTAACCTTTTGCAACATTTTGCACCGGTTGTTTTCTCTTTTTAATATCCAGAAACTCTGAAGCGGGTTTTCCCATGCAACCAGCAATATTAAATTTTACTTTTGCCACTTTGCCTGGTTGTAGTTGATATCATCAAGAGTCTCATAAATCTTAGATTCATGTTTTTTAGAACCGGTTTATGAGTTTCTTACTTAACGCGACATGTAACGCGCTTTCATACAATCAAAAAAGGAAAAAAAATGTTATTTAGAGGCATTAAACAACTGTCCCATACTTTTGATAATCTATTCAGGGTTTAAATCAGGGAACATTTGAAGATTTACATTTTTTACATGAATTCATATAAAATTCCCAAATTCTTATCTCCTAAACGATTAATTAAATCAAAGTCCATAGCTAACATGTTGGTAGGTAGTGAAGGTAATTGAATTGTGGAGTTCATTTCAGATCGTTTCAAATATTATTTAAAATGTTTACCCTGCGAGGCAAGCTGAACAAATAAACTCGTTTTCAAAGCCACTTCTTGCAATTTTATTTGCCAGGTCAGCAATTCGAACAAATCAATCGTTTTCTCTCTCAAAACAGTGCCCATAATTATATTAAAAAAAAACATTGATACTTGCTTTACGTTAACAGTTCAAAAACGACATCACTATTGTAGCTTTAAACAATCATCCAAATAGTCAACCATTTTGAATAGCTTGCATGCACCAACAGCAATAATCAACCACACATTAACTGTTTCAAGCACCATTGTTTTATCTATTTGCTAGAAACAACATGACAGGAAGCATGTTTTCGATGAACTTTCACCAAACGCAACTCATACACAAGCTAAAACCCGTACAAAAACGTTCCCATTCTTCAACCTTTCAAACCCGACTCTAGTAAAATAGGTTATCACAATTGTTATTCTTTATCCAAGATTGCGCCCCTAGAAACACCGCAGGACATGGTGGGTTGAACATCCTTTCCATCATCCACTTCCCCGCTCTGGTTTGCTTAAACTCACCCAACGTCCCACAAACGTCCAATCGTGCGCCGGCTAGAATGGACGAAACAGGATGGCAGTAAAATGGCATCGGCGACACAATTCTTCCTTTCACTAGAAACGTTTCTCCAGCAAGAACGAAGTCACGAACAAAGTATAGCACGGGAAAATCGGCAAGCTGTGACGGTAGCAACGAGTAACAGCAACAAAAGTCCTTTGTTCCGACGTTTATCAAACCGACACTATCGTTTTCCTTCAATATTTTCCCAAAAACCCGGACACCCGAACGCTACCAGAGGCTATGCAGTACGGCCGTAAAGATGGTTTGGTCTGGCTGGTTTCCTATTGTTGTCCGGTTGCTTCGTTCCAACGGAGGGCCTGCTCGAACTCGGTCTGTTCGTCGCTTTAAATGCAACTGTTTTCACCAAGTGTCGGCACTCGACACCCACTCTATGCTACACGGTATCTTGAGAAATGGAGCTGAATCTGGTTTAAATACGCTCTGCAATGCCATTAGTGGTATATTTGATTTATACAATCCGATGATACGGTCGTTAAAGCTTTCATTCATTTGCATTATTCTGCAGCAAAGCAACGTCGCAGTGTGGTTAATTGTTCAAAGATTTTCAAAAGCATTTTATGTATCGAAAAACGAAACGTTTGATTTAATTTTCATTAGATTTTTCAATCAAATATGATGGGTTTTCAAGAAAAACGATTTTTTTAAACTTCAGTAAAAAAGATTTTAATAACATATTTCTCGCTATTCCTCTAGTCAATATTTCTCATTTTCATCAAGTACGGAGTAGAAAGGATGTAATAAGCCCGCTACTTAATTATCTACTCGGAAAGTATAAGATTAATTGCGAATGCAAACGCCAAACCATTTTATTCTAACCTGATGCTGAAAGCGCATAAATGAAATATGGAAGTTAAACTTGACGTTACATGCAAACCGCACGGAACAGGCTGCTGGTAAAACATTCAACCAGTTCGAGAACACTCGCAAACACAAACCGAGGATGATTAGAAATGTGTTTAATTTGCACACAACTGAAACACACTCAGACAACTAGAGATGCAGACGTCATGCCTCTCTTTATGGCGAAACAAACCAAAATGTTCATGCAACAATTATTTCACAACTTAAGTTTGCATCGAGCTTACGCGGATGAACAAACCCCACGGTGATTTTCCCACGCCCCTTTTGTTGCGCTCTTAGGTGGTCCGACTTCGGTGCATCAGGGATCTGGAAAAGCGGGAAAGGGAACGAGGCACAAATTGTGCAAAGTAAATAAAGGAAAGCACCAACTGGTGACCGAGCCCGGTGAACAACTTTAACGACCTGATGATGGCTACAAATTTATGTTTTTAGCGTGAAGACGGGCTGAGCTAGAACGAATAGGGAAAGGTTTTCTGTTAGCAAAGGACACGCTTCAGCTGAAATGAAAAATTTAAAACTTAAACCGGTACGGTTGACCAAAAAAAAAAGACCATCAACACAAATTGCTGAAACTTTTCACTAAGTGATTAAAACGAACTGTTAGCTGACGCGTTTATGCGAATACCTGTAACCAGTATCTGGCGCAGCGATTGTATAATCGTTCGAGCGATTGCAGTAAAAAAGAGATTGTTGGTGAACACGAGGTCGTAAAAGATTCTTCGCCCCTTTTGTTTAGCCTGGGTATAGCATGCATGATGTAAAAACACCAGCATAGTTTGTTATTCAATGCAACTGCAACTACAAATGTCATGTGTGTTAGAGGGGATTGGTATGTCGACGATGAAAAAAAAACAAGCATGTTTTTGTTTTTAGGTTTGCAGATGTTTTTTCGGCTTGCGACAAATGCAATAACCATTATGGAAACAATCAATAAACAGTACACCCGAGATAACCTATACTTTTCAGGCAAGCCTAGAGAATTAATATCAAAATAAGTGACACTACAAAGGTCAGCACGGTGGTCTAATGGATTGACTCCCTGGTTCATGCAAAGGCTTGACGTAGTTCAATTCCCATGCGAACTGTAGCAAGGACTTACTATCCGAGTACGTGGTAAAACAAAGTTTACGTGATAAACATTGAACATTGAACAAACAATTGAAATAAATAAAATTTAATTCATTATAAATTTTATAATTAAAGCTACATAAAAGAAATTAAAAAAAATGGTTTGCGCTCAACGCCAGTGTCGGTTTCATGCTGTATGAATGATACAAATGTTAAAGCATCGTTTGGGTATGGCGCTTAGCTTTCTACATCATCAATGTGAGACAAACTTGTTTGACTAATTTTATAATAGATCGATTAAAATCTCGTATTCTATAACTACAATCTCTTGACTGTGTTTAAGTATATTTTTTAATTGTTCTAAATCAGTAAATGCAGTGACGCTCTCATACAGCTGCATTCACAATTTGGTCAAAAATTTAATGTGTCACCATTTCCGGTCCCTCTCCTGGTTACTAGTGTGCTTCCGTCTGTGTTGGGCCGATGATATGATCTGATGCTCAAGCGGCACCACATAACGGGTGCTTTGCATATGAGATAATCGTTTCCCGCCGTTGCCACTAAATCATAATCACCACCGGTGGGGTCTGTGCACACAAAACGAGTAAGCAGCCGGAACTGTTGGAACGTTAGCTACTCAACCAATGATCAAGCTAATGCTCAAACAGTTAGACAACGGCATATATCCTTTATTCCGCGCCATCCCTGAAAACGCGTCGGGAACTGTTTCAGCATTGGAATCCATTACCGCAACTTAAATAACCGCCCTGGTGCCATAAATATTCGCTCATTATAATGAATTTTTCGACCAATCTCATTCTTGCCGGTGGCCGGTGGTTGCCCGAATTGCACGGGGCATCAGCAGCACTCGAGCGGACGGAGGATTATTAGAATATTCTACCCGCAGGGCCATCTTCCGGCAGCCTTCCGTCCGGTTTGCCTGTTGAAAGAGCGTGAGTTTGGTGTGTGCACGAATGTGACCGCACAATTCATGCGGTCCGTTTTTTTCTTCTTCATATTTTATATAACACAGCCCAGTTTGAATAACTGAGAGGGTTCTTTTGGCAATCGCGGAAAATTTAATTTCTTTGTTTTGCAATTTAACGGGAAGCTGTATCCATGCCGGTCATATTTGAACAAAAAAGCCAAGGTATGAGAAAGGAAATTAGAAAGGAAAACACAGTGCAAAACGATGAATGAAAGTTATTATCAATATATGTCATGTCGTTATGTGGGCACGATTTATGGAAGAACAAATTCAAAATATTTTTGCTTAACAAAACATGCTCGAGGCTGCAATGTTACGGCATGATTTTCCATTCACTACGATATAAACAGTGTAATTAAATAAACACTCCACCACATACAGTTGGTGGCGATGATCCAAAATTAAACCAAATTTAACTCTGCATTATTGGTTTATGAGCATGGGCTGTTACTCTTTCACCCGATTCCGCTGCTACCCACGTTTTCCTATCTAAAAATCATCCACCACAAGCACACTGCGAAAGTTTCATATGCACATTTTTAAACATATTCATAGGCACTATCAACCCGGCAGGATCGGGTCAGTATTGTCAAGCGTACCGCCTGTTCACACCCAGCCGAGCAGTTTGCTCCCGCAGCATTATGTGTATATAAATAAATGCAAACGATTCTTTTAAATACATACATACGCAAACCTACCGCACAAACAGACAGACACTCAGACATGATGCAGTAAGCACAACAAATGCACAAAGAAAGCAGCAAACAATTTCAGATATTTATTCCTGACTGAAACCTTAGCCTTCTGCTCTCCAATTCCATCCCTAACCGAATCACAAAGGACGGTACTGCTGTGAACGGTTGTGATGAAAAAAGCCGAACCCATTTGCACAAACCACGGCTGCCATTTTATCGTTGGGCTTGCTCCCCCTTGTCTTCCGGGTGAAAGAAGCAACCGCCAGGGGCAAACAAAATGCATTCAGAAATTATAAATTATTAATGAAATATGTACGTTTTCAACACCCAACCACTACCAGCTGCTAGCTGTTCGCATCTGTTTTGTTGGCAAGGACTGTGTGTTTGTGCGTTTTAGTGGTGCTTGTGAAAACATTTTTCATTTAGTTGATTTGCTATCTGAGATATCTAGGTTATCGTATGACCCGTTTAACCTCATCGATATATCGCCATTTCAAGAAGTCTTGTTTAGTCAACACTATAGCAAACTGCTACAACACAACCGGTCAATCGTCCCTCCTAAGGCGTCATTGAGAAACTCTATCACAAGCTGAGAGGATTCAATTATTCACCACAAGAGTAACGGCAAGTTCTAGCAAACCTCGAATTACATTCCAAGCTCGTTACTCCAGCAAAATACCAGCTGGGTATCATTTACAGAGCAAATTTGCCACAAATCATTTGATCAACTTATCTACTGGTATGCGATAACAGTAAGCAAAAACTCGACAGAAACCAGTGCTCACTCGACAGTCTTATTGGTGGAGTGTAATGTAAGCCCTGCCCTTATCACCAGACATGATCATTGCTGCACAATTGCAATCAAACCAAAACCATACGATGAGACGTTAGGGGTACAGGATGGTTATTTTTTTATATCGAAACATGCAACCTTGTCTTGCTGCACCAAAAAAGGTCCTTCGTGTTCCAACACGTTTTTTTTTTTTTTGGTTAAGGCGAGGAAAACAGTGAATTTGAAAACGGGATTTCCAACTCTAACCACTTCAGCACTAACTAACCGGATGAATTTCCAACTCGTACCAAATGCGGTATGACTTGCTGCTGCTGCTGCTGCTATGGTGCGTGCCTGATGCCACTTTGTTTGTGTTTGCAATTGTGCCGGCACGCCTTTGGTATAATATTTATCATCTTCACTACGAATCTCCCAAATGCTGCCTGAGAAAGAATGGGTAGCGATTATTCCCTTCTTGCTAAGCTCGTTCTCGTCCAGTAGCAGCCCGTTCGTCCGCCTCGAACCTTCCTTCCCGTTAAGGCATTGCTTCACAGTTGATATCTATACACTACTTCAAAACCCGACCGACCAGACGGCACGTCATGCCCGGCACATGCTCGATTTGTATATTTTACCATATAGATGGCATCAGCTGACATTCCGGGCAGCCACGAAAGACCAGCACCACAACCCGAGCAGAAGACA
The DNA here is from genome assembly GCA_000349165.1 of Anopheles christyi. Classification (NCBI taxonomy): domain Eukaryota; kingdom Metazoa; phylum Arthropoda; class Insecta; order Diptera; family Culicidae; genus Anopheles; species Anopheles christyi. Next base: position 3,807 of record KB676280.1, on the reverse strand, counting down.
CTATACACACCATCCCAAGCAACCGGGATCGTGACACTGAGCATTGCGGGTCGCACCAGCCGTGAAACTTGAAGTGTTTTCTGCCACTCCGCCTGTCTACCTGCGGGTTAGGCCCGAAGCTCTCTGCCCGAGCTCTGACGAGTTGCTCTGAGCTGTTGATGACGGACTGAGGCGAATGCTCTTCCCCCTAGAAGATATCTCCTGGCTTAGCCTATCCTAACCGCCTTCTCCTAGGTTGAAGTTGAATTGAAAGGATAAGTTGGCCCCTCTCGATAGTGAACAGGGGTATGTGTCGGCAGCAGGATTGAGCGGAGGTTGAATGCTAAGCAGCTCGTCAGCTTTGCAACCCCCTTTTTTTGTGAAGCGTAAGGTACGTGATGATTACTGGGTTAAGGCTTCAATCCAGTAGCAAGCTCGCTCCAAGATGTAGAACACTCCTGGAAAACGGTTTATAGGTTTCAACGAGAAGATGATCAGCTCCATACTGACCGGGTATGGGAAACAGGAGCCAGAAATCAAGACCACACATGTGCTACGACCACAGTAACGGTGGTAGCGGAAATTCGAAATCATCCTTTCCTACAGCGATGTGCCTCTTTCCAACTCAAGGTTTTCACAGTTGTGTGGGTTGATTTTCAGTAAATCACCCATTCATCTTCCATACACTTGCCGGATAACGTGCCCGTTATAAATAGGTTATATCTGATGAGAGAGAGAGAGAGAGAGAGACAGGGAGGGAGAGAGAGAGAGAAAGAGCTGATGCTACTCACTATTTTCCTGTTTGTGGATGCTTCACATGCCGCATGCTAAACTGTCCTCCCCTTCTTCTTCAAACTACAACTGCGAAATAGCTCAGGACATACGGAAGCGCAATAACTTCATCATACTCAACCTGTCGTTTTGCCTCCGGGTTTCGGAGAGACGTTGATGTTCAGTCAGCTTGGACACGAACTCCAAGCGACGAGTTTGAGAAGTGCAAATTTTCAAGGTAAGGATAACACGCCACCTTTCCTTTCGCATATGAAGTTCGCGTGTACCTTCCGGATAGCAAGAGGGACCAGGTGACCCAGCGTTCTGCAGCAACATAACGTTGCTGATCTGGAGCGAAACGTACATATACTTCCTTCTTTTTCTGCATTCAGCACATGTTAAAACTGCCGCCAGCACAAATAAATAGGATGCAGTTCACATTCCATCTCAGCTTCCGTCCCCGGATAGAGGACCAGTTCTTTTACCGGGAGAACGAACAGCAGCAACAGGATAGCGGCTTTTGCAAGCCTGTGTCTGAGATGTCGTACCATTGAAACATCACTTTGCCTTTGCAAGAAGCTGGTTGTGAAGGTACATTATGCACCAACGCTCACCGTCGTGCGTCACAATCCGAAAGGGAGGAATGGAGATTCTATTGTACCGATGCATATTTTTGTTATTTTAGACGCACGTATACAATCACACAATTGCTATCCACACGGTGCACATAGTGTTGTTCTTTGCATTTTCCAGCACAATAATGGATAAGTAACAATAGTAGCTTTTCGAAGCGAAGGGACTGTCATTAGAAAAAAAATCCTATCTAGTTGAGAAATAATCGAAAGGCGCTTGTAGGCATTCTTTCGCAATACATATACGTTGCGTTTTGTGCTCCTGTAGTACTCTCCGTCGTGTATCAGCTCTCTTGATTCGCCTTAAAGTAGTAGAAATCGAGAACAGAACAAATTTGAACGCAATTCCTGTGGCGGAAGGTGCTTTATCTTTGGTGTCGAGAGAGCCTGTGCAAGCCACCATTCTCCAAATAAAATGAATTTTCTCAATCTGTCAGCTAAATCCCTTCACTTTACCATTTATACACATACCTTCCGGCAAACGAAATAAATGCCTGCGAGCCACGAAATGACAAACAACAGATATGGAATTAACTTCCCGAAAACCACCACATCTCAGGGTGCTGCACCACAACAATGGTAAAATGCACCAGTTTCAAACCGAGAAACTGCACACTCACGCAGACAGTGACACCAACAAACGAACTTATGCGAATCGCAGCCTAAAGGCAGAGCAATGTGTACGGTGCCAGAGAAAACTAAATTTCTGCCACATTCAAATCCAGAAACCATTTTCGGTACCAGCCTTGCCTTGCAGCCAGGCACGACTGTACGGTACTAGAAAGACAGAGAAGAAGATAGAGGAAATACGGCATTATACAACTTTCAGCATGGGATTAAAAAGAATTACCCAGCACAATTTGTATCACAAGACGCTTTATTGTGGATTCTGAGAAGTATTCTAACTTCCCCGATAGAACCTGGCACTGTGTGTATACACTAAATAAAGAAGCAAAAGTGCAATCACACCCCACGGAGCGGCTTTCCGCTGGCCTGTGCTTCTGTCATTGTGCTTGGAAAAAATCTCTGGTAATAATTTGTGATGCAAACTATTTCCCTTTCGTTCCATCCTTCGGTTAGCTATTTTCTGTTTAATAGCAGCAAGTTATGAATCAAGCCACATTTTCGCTCTGTTCTTTTCTGCATTGTATTCTACACATCGATTTCCTGCTGAAATGTTTTCCATAACACTACCCAATACGCCAATTAATTTCATGTTTTTGCCATGCCTCTACTAATTTTGAAAGGCTGGGATTAAAATCCGATTTAGGTTATCAAATGCATTCCATCTGAGCCAACAATTTCATATAGCTTTACCTAGACCTTTTGGAAATGCTTCCAGTGCAGTTTGTTTCCCTGGATTTTCCTGGAATTCTAAGAAAGGCTAGAGATTTATCATGTACATTCATATTTAGGCGTGTTTCCCTGGAACGAACAGGTTAGTTAACATTCAGAGTAAATACAGAAATAAATTTTAAATAGAATGCCATAGGCTGTACCATCAAATGTATGCACAAATAATAATGAATTCGTTGTACTAAACATGTACTCAAAAATGCAATTGACGTCAGCATTTATACTTCAAAGTCACTGACAGGTCAAACGGTAGGCGGACCAAACACAACCCAAACTTTTGTTCCGTTTAGTGCTTCCTCATGTCTTGATCCGCCGCTTTACGCAGTGCAGATGAACTTTTCAGCTACAGCAGATATTCTGAAAAATACTGTTTTTCCCCCTAAATCCCATTCAAAAGCTAACAAACAACCAAAATAATTAAAACATGTGGATATGTTCAATCCACGTAATAACGAATTCCATCTTGATCAAATGAGCTATGAGCGGTGTATGCCGATACTTTGTTTTGATCAAACGTGTTACATGTTAAGCAGTTATTAGAGTTAGCGTGAAAATGAAACTGTAGTTTATCGGAAACCTGTTTTAAAAATTATACTGAATTACTGAATTAAAATCATCCAACGATTTGTAATAACGTATCCAAATAATTTCATGCAAATAGCCGAGAAAAAATGGGAGAATCACGATCAAATATTACAATTATTTAAATTTCACTGAAAATTACGTTTGTTCATTGGGATACGCTTATTGCGCTCAAACTATCGTTTAATGAAAAGTACACATAGCAACTTAATATTTTAGTTATTCTTACTTGGTCTAACGACCTATGCGGTCATACTGTTCTAAATAGGGTTACGAGACTTATTTGTACCACGCAACTGGTTGGCCAATCATTGCTGCGGAAATACGGCCCGGATGAGAATCGATCTATAGATGAGATAGCTATTATAAGCCGTTACCTCTGGACCATCAGGTTGAATCAAATTTAACCATAATTAAGAGATTTGATACAAATGTTTCAATTTTATCAATAAAAGTTTAAAGAGGCAAGTATCAGTATTTCGACAAA
>KB676269.1:0-18919 GCA_000349165.1 Anopheles christyi | reverse complement strand
ACTCCGAAGTAACGCAGAGCTCGCTATAGGCGGCGGGATGCTCGAGTGTGACACATTACGGTCCGTCTAACATTTGGACGGTCGATTGACGCACGTTTGGTTTACGTGGACGGCCTCGTGTACCAAAAGGGTAAAGGGTTTGTAATGTTGAGGAACAAGCTGAAGTAAAGAAGGGAGGGGGGGGGGATTTTCTTTTCATTTTGTTCAATTTGCAAATAAAAGTAAACAAATTGAGGAGAGAGTCACGTGCAATGGTGCAATTAGAAGGAAAATCTATTTGGCTCTGGTAATTATTTATTAAATTTGTTTATAAATTTTGTTGGTTGGCATTAACACAGTGCCTTAGTTACGTTAGGCAAAAGCAATGCAAATGAGTTGTGTAATTCATACGTGCTACACAATGAGTTTTTAAATTTAAATTCTTATCTCATAAAATCATGAAGCTTTTAAAAAGCCTCAAAGATTGTTTCGATTTCGTTTTGTGTACTTAGAAACATTCTTAGAATTAAGTTGGTTCGAACTAATATGATAGTTCTTTTTAACTTTTTTAATGCCGAAGACTAGTTCAATGTTTCTGGACGGTCTTGGAGTTACATGGTATGCTTGGTCTAAAAACAATTCCCTAATGATGATCTTACCTTTTAATGTGGTCTTCTCATTGAAACGCTTCTGTTTGATTCCCGTACTTCTATAACCTTTTCAAAGTTTCCTCCTGCAACAAAGATGAGAAGAAAAAAATGTTATAAATAAACGTTTAAGAAAAAAAGAACGATAAAAACATGTCGAAAGATAAAATTTGTTAAACAATAGCAGCTAACAAACAACCAAAATAATTAGGAACAAAAATGCATCAAAACAATCAAAGCCTACGCGTGTAAGAAAGGGAAACAGTTTTTCTTCGAGTATACAATCTAAGCCCTAGAAAATGGGTTACCTTGTAAATCCGGTAAGTTGCACCCAAAGTCAGACAAACAAAAAATCTCAACTAGCAGGTGTACCCGTACACACTAGCCATCGTACCGAAATGGCAAACAATCGCATGTAGTAAAGCAAAAAACAAAAACGTCATAGTGTTTGTTTGTATTAAAGGCAGTGAAGAAAAGCGATGGAACAATAGGAAATAATCAACTTTTTTTTCCATCGTCTTCCTACACGCGTGCAAAATGTAGTATGTTTTTCGGTGTGCGTGTGAAGAAGTTGGCTCGGGAACGCAGCAAGCCTAGCGCGGGTGATGTAAACACTTCCAAAATCACATTTTCTGATTACTTCATTTACGGACGAGGCGATTCAAGCTTTCCTCCCCAAGCAAATGGTGAGTAAATTGCAGCGTGCGAATGGGTGGTGGTGTTTAAAGAACTGACCGTGGGTGTGATGCCCCAACCGTGGAGGATGTGCGGTAACGAGGAAAATGAGGAAGATTAAAGTGGTCAACGGAAAACGGTACCAGAAAACGTTCACTTTCATCTATCCGAGCACAGTTCCCCAGGCCAAGGTTCACGTGGGATGACAGCCGGATGAAAATTTCTTTAGCAAGTAGTATATACCCTCGGCAGGAGAGAGATCATTGAGAAGTCCGGGAAAATTATAGTGATACACAAAGGGGCTAGTGGTTTGGTTTTGGCTGTTGAGCTCCCGATGGGCAGACAGTCTCCAAAAAGTATGGTGCCTTTGTTTCTGGGGGGCAGGTTATGGAACAAGCAGCAGCAGCTTATTTCGAGTTTTCCTTCTGATCGGTAAGTGTATCTGTGGTGCCCAATTTCAGCGATAAGCACGACAAAGTGTGCAAATAAATATAGTGACAGGTTAAGAATATGGCACCAAATTGCATGCTTGCCCAATAATGTGCCTCGATAAAATGTGGTATATCCAGATAGTGCAAAGCACATGGCACATGGGAAAGGCATTTCAAGAAGCCTACCCCCCTCGACCTCCTGCGCTGGGATCATTATCGCTAAGGGATATTCGATAAAAGGTAAAGATTCTGCTACCGGTGGTTCACCAACTTCTGAAAGCCTTGCGTCAGCGATCCCAACGATCCCAAATTCCCGCTTGACGGTCCCGTTCCCAGGTGGGCGATAAGTATGATCATTAACCACCTTGTTGATTACTCCCACAATCGATATTAGGTTAGCAATCCAGAGCAAGAGCAGCGTTAGCGGGCTCGTTAGCGGAAGAGAAAAAGCAGCACCGAAGGCTAAACGGGTTAAGTCTGGGGAGGGATTAGAAAGGTCTGGGCTGGTAAGGGTACTTCTGGAGTAGTGGAGTGGATTAAGAAAGCGGGCGAATTATAGCTTTCATCGTGGCTGCCAGTTTGGTGGTTGTTGTTACGTTTTACTTAAATGATTGTTTTGATAATACTGTCCGATGTGTGGGGCACATGTTTGTAATCGGAATTCGATCCGACGTGGTTTTTGCTTTTCAAATAGTTCTGTTATACGGAAATGTATTTCAAGAGAGTTTATACCATATTAGTATTTGAAATTACTATTGAGGATCCTGGTCACGGCACCAACTTAACATTAAAAGTTGCGTATTTATTGGTGCTACTTTATATTGACGACATTAATTTACGAATAGATAAACCTGCCTACATTTATTTGAACAGTTGACATTGTTAGTGAAAGTGGAAATTTATAAGAAAAACATAAAGCCCTCACCAGCATGTCGTCTATTTATCAAACTGTAGGGTTTCTTCGCGCCAAAACAAATCTTTCCACACACATCTACAAACCACTGGCTGATTGTGGATCTACATATTATTGTGCCTTCTCATCGAACCGTAGCCATATCGAAGTGAGAAATTAATTTACCTATCCAAACTAAAGCACGGATGAGCGGTACCAGTTTCAATGGTGAGCAAGACAATTTACTTCTCCGGTACCCGAGCGCCCCACAGTTCCGGACGTCGGAGACATTCGATACGCACACGGGCGTCGTAGATTGATGAAAACTTCAAACTTTTATTGGAGAGAAATGGTTTCTTTTCGAGTTGGACAGTGTTTGAATGGGAATTTCTTGAAAAATTCATGCAAAAAAAAGCGTTATTCAAGGGAAATTAGACCGCGCTGTACAAAAAAACCTTACTATTGCATGTATGTACGTGTTTGTGGATAAAACTTGTTCAATGCGTTCGCGAAATGTCTCCCGCGACTAGCAGAGCAAGCGCAATTCGTCTTCAAGGGAGTAGAAAATTGAAAGGAAATGAAACACAAAAATGACACCAAAGAGTGTGTGTGTGTTTGAGTTTCTCGATGTCCTACCCAAATGAGGGTGAAGGTGGTTCGCTAGGGAATCGACCAGAGCGGTGAAAATCGTAATTTCATCGCATCACTACGGTTCGATTAACGATAAACAAAGTTGTCACGACTTTTCACCACCACGGCAGGGCGAAAATCGAATCGATCCTTCTTTGGAAGAGAAAGAAGGGAACAAACGTGTGTGAGTGTATGTGTGTGTGTTTGTGTGTCACACAATTGGAACGCATCTGTTTCGGGTGCGGCTAAGAGCGAAGGCGGATGGAAGGCGCCTCGCAGCTCGAAAGTGTAGCGTGACATGCTCGAGGGGTCCTCTTATTTCTGCGGTCCGTCCCAAAAATAGTTCCGGTGACGATCGTGAACACAGTGTGTCGTGGGGGCAATGTGCTCCCCGACATTGTGGTTTATTGTGTGGTTGTAGGGTAATGATCGTTTTCGTACCGACATTATGAAGACCGGAAAAGTGGTTTGCCGTAAGGCCGATTCGATTGGCGGTTCCTTTGGCAAACTGTAGCCGATCCTTACACCACCTACCTCCCTCCCGAAGAAGTGGTCCCAACATAGAAAGGGATAGGAAAAGTACAGCTCTCGCGTAGGAACAGTTTAGAATTCATTACGGAACACTCATGTTTGCGCTGCAAATGTACACAGGAGGGCTACGGCACAGTGCTTGTTTCTTCGCCAGGCACTACAAGCAGAAAGGTAAATAAATTCGATGGTTTAATATTCGTACATGATTTAATTATGCGCCTTTATCGGGTCCATTTCGTGACTGGGCCAGTGTGGTGGAACAAAGCGAAGAGTGTGCCTCAAATTCCAAGGAATGTCGCCAAAACGACTCGCCAAAACGGAGTTTGAGCTTCCGGAAAAATTGAAGAATCAATTGCTGATCTGGTACTCTTGGGGGCGCAACGTCGAAGCATTCGAAAACATTAAACCGTCCACAAGCTTTACCCCTTAAGCATACGTTTGTCCACAAACAGCCCTGAAAACAATGATTTCTTGGCGCAGATAATGTGTGCTTTCTTCCTCCAGGGGTTCCTCCATTCCAATGTCCGAAAATAGGACCATTAAAAAACGACAACAGTAGGAAGTTGTCCATGTGATTACTTTTTGCCTGCGGCACTCACAGCAAAAGTAACGCAAAACGCGCCCTCTTGTGTGTTGATCCTCCTGTCTGCAGTGAAGGAGAAATTGTCCATGGAAGGTTTTTTTTCACGCTGTGTCCACTTGGTGGCCTCACGGGACGGTTTTTGTGTTGGGTCGTGCAAGGTAGCCGACCGTCAGCCGATACGCAGGACCTTTTTCGTTTTTTCCTCCCCATCTCCGGGAGGGTGTCTACTGGTGATCGAATCGGGTTAGTTTTCATGCGGGTTCGCCTCCCTGTACCCCTAATAAGGGCACGCGGAATAGCAAGTACTATTACGATGGGTCGCTACCGAGTGATGCGCTGGACGCAGGAGACTTGCAATTTACGCCCCAGCATGGCTTGTTCGTTTTGAACCGATCGTTACAGAAGCCAACGACGACATCATCATCATCATCATCAGAGGCGACGGGTACCGTCCGAGGTTCGGTACGTCGCAGATGCGCGCGCGTATGGAGATGATGGGTCGACCACCTTCGATGTGTCGACTTTCTACGCTCAATTTACGGACATTGCAACCGGGCCGGACCGATGACTTTTTATTGGGGTGCTGCAGGCGCGATTCGACAGCACGTGACTCACGGGATGCTGTTGGGCAGTGGTCGTTACTGGAGCCGGGTCCGCTCTGGAATGCACGCAATAGAAAATTGGCCGTTTTTGCCGGCGGAAGAAGTCAGCGCCCATACATGATGATGATTATTAGCCACCTTGGTGCGTGTCACGAGTCGGGCAGGAATGTATTTTCTTTAATACAGCAAAACTGTCATTTGCACTATGTGTGGGGGGGTTTTCGCGAAATCATAAAATGACACACACACACACTTAAAATGGTTTATTGTGAGGATGAGTGTATGAGGTGAGAGGCAACACATATCTTATGGTCCCGTGATGAGCTTGAATATAAATTTAGACATTAATGTGCAAAATGTTCAGGATTTTATTTTTTCTTCTCACGGCCCTACATAAGTTTTATATGAATTTTAAACCATTCCTGGAATCATACACTTCGCTGAGCTGCCGCAGGCGACATAATGCATGAGAGAGATCCCAAAGATCACGGTGCTAGCCGATGACAGAGCCCAGATATGGTCACAGTTTTCGCCACAGTTTAAGCAATCAGCGCAAGAGTCATCGGGGCGCTATCTAACATCCACCGCATCCGCGCTTAAGCCATTTTGGACCGATGACAAGCAGACGGCACACTGCAGATGTCCCGCAAAACCCCCGGAGGGCATATCGAAATATGACACGGACACCGACCCGCAACGGGTTACGGGCCGACCTGTCAGTCCACCGTTCAGGCCATTTCGTGAGCGACAAAAGACAGCGGAAGTGTTTACCGACTCCAGGTGGTTACATATCGTTACGAGTCGGCGGTACTTGCCGGTCTGTATGGTTTAGATGCATGCGAGATGCACGGCAAAGGGAAATAAAATGGTCCTTTACTTTCAGCATTGCTTCGCGGCGACAGAATTGGCGTTCTTTGGCTAGGTTTAAACACTTAACCGGGGGGTCAAGCATAAGCAAGCGCATCACTCGATCGGGCTGGAAACGGTTTCATAAATCCGGGAAGATGATGTTCGGGGAACTTCAATCGCCGTTGTTCGGAAGGGTTGTTTGCGGTCGTGATATCAATTTTGCTGCTCAGTGTTTGAGAGCTGAGAATAATATTCAATTTAACGGGGAGATGTGTGGGGGTGTGTGTTTGCGGAGACCCTTGGGAACCTTGTTGTGGGAAAATTGAATTTTTCGTATAATAAGACGATTTGTTTAACATGGCGACATTAGACGGTGTGGGTCAGCTGGAAGTGATGGAACGGGATAGAAAGGCGATTATTATTTTTGACATTCGAGCGAAAATAAAGGGTAAAGTTGACACGGTGGACACAAAATTTCTATCAGCTTTGCAATGTAACAGGGGAGAAATAATGTTTTGAGCGATTTTGTTTGCAAAAATGCTCCGAGAAAGACTTTACTCCACTTTTGCATTGAAAGATTATATTTAAAACATTAACTTGTGTTGCCGAAAGACATTGATACTACTCCAACAAAATTCCCCTGATCATCAGTGGCAAAGATGCAACCTTCATTAGCCCTTCTCTTTCTCTCGGTGAAGTTAAACCCATCGCCCAAGACCATCTGCTAAGTCTGAATTATTTAAAATTAATAGTAACCATCCTGCTTAAGCAATATTAAGTGCAGCTAATAAGAAGGTCATTGGAGCAGCAGGCACGCCGACCCGAATCGGCCGAAATTACTAACCGTTCGTCATGGCGTGACAGGAAGTGCTCTATCTTCTCTTCTCTCACCTCGAAGCTAAGTTTGAGGCCAGAGCTTTAAGAAGCGCTCAATGCTGGGCTCCACTTACCTTCTCTTTCATCAAAAGCACCGTCCGAGGCTGAGAACCGGGAGCCTGTACTGAATGGCGTATCGAGCCCGAAGAAAGGCGGGAATAGCTGTGAAATCTAATTAAAGATCAATTATTATCCCCATTGGGAGTAGGGAGTTGCAGTGTGGTAACACCTTTTAGCTCGTGCCTTAAGTGAGCGAATTGCAAAGGCGTACGTATTTGCGTGTACGTGCAAGTTTACAAAAATTGTGAAACAAGATCGTGAACGGTCGTAAAGGTCGATCGAATTTATTAAATTGCCACCTTTTCGAGGGTGTTCAAAGATCGCAAATTACGTATCGTGCGTAGGTTGATGGTGTATGCAAATGTTGGCACTGTTGGCACTGGAGATGCAATCGCACATGCTCTTACACAAGGTCGTGCTCGCTATATTTGGGAAAACGCTCGTACCGGAACGAAAATAGCTGATGTGAGAATCGATCGAGGTTGAGATTAGCAGATGGGATTGTAGAAACAAGTTGGAATGGAAGTCTTAACTCACACCTCACCCCGCAATGGATTAAGCGTCGCTTAAAGGCGGAAATAGACAAATCGAGGTTTGGTTCGGTGAATTGTAGTTGACTAGCCAATTTTGGTTGGGGTTGGAATGACCAAATTCACCCAAAATCGCAACATTGATGACTAAATTGGGTTTGCTTTGCTATGCGTCATTGTGTGTCCTACTCGTTATCCTCATCAGGTTCAACATCGCAACAGTTTGTCAATTTATGCTTTGCCCAAAAATCCCTCCAAATCATTACAATTTCACCGTAACTGTCTTGCCGTGGAAGGAGTGTGAGCAATATTTGTGCAAATCACATTTGGGTTGTCCGTGTCATAAACCGTGTTCAAACATGGACAGAGCAAGGTCCGCTCTTTTTGCAGCGCGATATTGGCGCAACATTAGTCGATGGTAAATATTGCCGATGCGTAATCGAATCCGCTCATCAGGCAATTCAAAACCGTGCGAGTGTGTATGCGTTATTTCCTTCCTATGCGCACTACTGAATGAACGATTGATTGGATCATAGAAGAGGTGAAGTAACAAAACGAAGAGGCAAAAAATCGCAGATTTTGGTTTGATGATGAGTGTTTTTGTAGCTAGTTGGCTTGATTGGTGGAATTTTGAAGGGTTGATTTGAGGATCATCCTGCTATTTTAATGTTTTTGGCTCGTTTGGCAGTGCGCGTGAAATTGAAGAAGGAAAAAAACAAAGATGGTGTATTTACGGTTCACTTACATTTCTATTACTGTTGATTAATATTGATTACCGCGAGGATTAGAGCTTGCAGGTTGTGAAATAAATCGTAGGCAGATGAAACAGGAATCGTTAGAAGTAAGTGTGTGGTGTGGATGGTTTTACCTTGAAGTTGAATCAAAATGACTGCAAACGCAAAAAACAATTTATCGTTCGTTTTATCAGAGCGTCAACATTAAAGCTAATAAAAATGTACTGGGTTGAAAAATAAATAATTAGACTTAAGTTTACTTTAATGTTATTTGTTGCAATTAAAATTGTATTACTTGTTTAATTTTACTTATTCACTTTACATAATAGGATTTATTTATTTTTGTAGTTGCTTTGTTGTATTATTTTGCTCCTTTTTCACACAATCGGTATCTATTTTTTATGCGCTCTAGTGTTATATGTCGTTTATGTCTTCCACTATTCAACATAGTTGTTTATAAGCCTACTGATTGTCATGAAATTTTGATGATATGAACTAATCTAATATATTTTTGAACAAAGATTTTAGAGAATTTCCTCCTTATACAAAAAAGTTTGCAGTGATATAAAGTTTAATAACACGAAGTTGAATTTCGTACCGACATAAAGGCTAGCAACTTGTTAGTACACCCAGAAGATCATGTCTAATGAGCAAAAACTAAAATTCAATCTTCGTTCCGTAACAAATCGTTCAGGTTTTGATAGACCTTTTGAAAACAAAAACAAAATCTTACAATCAACAGCATATTCATAGCACACATATGAATCAACAACCTGCAACAACAACGGAAAAAAAACTTCTGCCCAATTGTGGAGCTTCAATCATGCTTCTCCTATTTTTTCGCTCCCAAGCCTTCTACACCGTTCACAACCTTGTGTGAGATTCGCCAGCTCGGTGCGCGATTGTTCTCAGCCTCAACGCCTCGTCCCCCGTAACCGTTGGTAAAACGGGAACAACAAAAGGGTGGTGGGCGAGGAAGTTCAGATGGGGAGCGAAAGGAGGAAAAGCTCACTTGCCGACAAACACGCAAAAGACGCAAGGCTGCTTTCGTAATGATGATTATGAGGAAGATTATGATCGATTTACAGCTTTCTTCCCAGCTTTCTTCACCGCTGTTTCCACCGCCTGTTTCTAGTGTCCCGTGCGAGAGCGTTTTCATCGTCACCGAAAGCGAGTGGTGTTGTCTTCCGTCTCCGAAACCCCGTCTCCCATGCAATGAGCATTATGGAATTGTGATGCTACAATTTAGCTTGGTGAAGATCGGCGACTCATCGGTCGGGCAGGGTGCGGATCAAAAGAGAAGGTAGTTTGAGAAGCTCACCGGGTGAGCAGAAAGTGTTTGGTAGCTACCAGGTATGGGTGAGCAGGTGAAGATGTGACCGGTGTAAAAGAAAGGAAAAACGATCGAACACGACGTGGTCCGAGAGGGTCAGTCGGTGATTGGGTTGGGTAAGTGCACTTTACCGAACGTTTTTTTTTCTTCTTCTGCTCTTGCCATCGAGCCACCGGAGCAAGTGCTCCAAAATGCTCCGAAAATGTGAGTCCGGTTGGTGAGATGCGTATGGAATGTGAGTCGTAAAAATACATTCCAGCTGGCAACTCTCGATCGGACTGCAGGTAAGCATGCAGCCCACATGCTAGTGGCGGGCGTCGAGGAAAAGGGCAACCCCATGACAAGTTGCAAGTGCAAGAAAGTGTGGTAGGAAAAGGTCGTCCATTCGGTCGCGGAACAGGTGTAGGCGGGGTGTCGTTGGTTTTGTGATGCATTTCAAAAGGGGTAGCAAATCTAAAACCACTTAGGCTGGGACACGCACAAACAAACAGTTAACTCGTAGGTGGTTGTGCAATGCCCGGTGAACGATTCACGACGCCCAGTGTCTTGGCGAGCCGGGGGTAGGATGTGTGACGCAAAATGCCACGATGCCCAAACCACGAAAAAAGGAACTGGGGTGTTACGGGGTGAGCGTACGCTTTATTGGCAGGGTGGCGCCCTGTTCCGACGATCAAAATCCGCAGCCTCCCAGCCGGAGTTTAGTGGTGCGATTTTGCGCTAATCGAAACCGGTTGGGTGAAATTAAGAAATTTCGCAAAAATCGGATGGCACCATCGGTTCGAACGAGATGATCGTAAGGCAGAAGGGTTTTTTTGTTACGCAACACATTAGTCGACTCCGCTGGAAGGTTCCACTGGCTAATCACCTGACGGAAAGGATGGGATGGATGTGCGCACGTTTCCTTTCATTGGAAGGTTTAATACAATTAATTATCAAGCCGCGTTCGGCCGTCGTACGACTGGTAATCAAGGGGGACTGGTGTTTAGCAAGCGAGAAGTAAAAGGACTGTCACCGGGATAATCGTGTTGATTGGGATGAAAGTTAGGGCTGTAGATTGAAATCAGCGTGGCATTTAGTGAAATGTTTACTATGGAAGGGGATAAGGTTTGACGAATCGATTAGCCAGGTGTTGTAGATGGTGCTGTGGAATAAAAGGCGGGCAGTTTCATGACATTCGTGCGGGGAAGTCGTTGAGCGAATTGGTTCTACACGTTTGCCACAAGATAACAGGATTGTTGAACAGTCTTTTATGGTAGATCTTGTGTTACATGTTAAGCTAAATGGTTAACCATTCTAAATGTTTGTCTGTGTATATTTGGATATTTTTCAGCTGGAATATATGGTCTTTCCCGATCAAAAAGGATCCCGAAGATACTTGTGAAGGGCAATATATTAAAGACGAGTATCCTAATGAAAAACTGGAAATACTGAGATGGCGTTTAGCAAGAAGATCAATTTAGGTCGATCTACTATTGAAAATATGCTGTAAAACAAATTTGAATTGACAAGAGACATCAGAAAACACGTCTTCTTTGTGTTGTTCTCACTAAAAGAAAGGCTTCAGCGACCAGTGAGTGCTTTTAGATACATCTCTAGAATGCTAAGAACGTCTGAAATTACTCTGAAAGGCGAGGTATTGGTGGCATAAATAATTCAATTTCTTGTGTTTCCAAAGCACATGTGAAGATGTTTCGCATATCGTCACTAAGACACGCGAGAATAAGAGTCGAATACGGGATGAGGTACTGGCAGTAGATACTCGAGATGAGCTAGAGCAACTCAGGAAAGCGATCCTTGCGGTGGTTTGCCACCAAAGTAGCATAACAGATGAGGATGAGTGGATGTATCCCGAAAAATACCTTGTAAATGGCAAACATTCACTTACCTAAAATGATTCTCATGCATGAAAAGTCATTCAATGCTTAATATAATAACCATTTGTTTTCGGAGGAATGTTACAGCCTGGTTCTTCTTCTGGATACATTGTCACAAAATTTCACAACACTGGTTAACAAAACCGCTCATGTTCGTTTGTTCAAGCTTGCATAGCGATTGAATAAATAACTTCATGTTAATACGTATGATTCATACTCACGGCCTAACGGTGTACAGCATCCAGCAA
Organism: Anopheles christyi; assembly: GCA_000349165.1. Classification (NCBI taxonomy): domain Eukaryota; kingdom Metazoa; phylum Arthropoda; class Insecta; order Diptera; family Culicidae; genus Anopheles; species Anopheles christyi. The sequence continues at coordinate 7,445 of KB676269.1, read as the reverse complement.
CCTGTGAGTGACAGATACCATGATTTCAAAGTCACTCGTCGTCATCACTAGCTCGCTTTCGAGGATCAGGTTCCGAAGAATAATGAAAAGACTCAAACTCCACTCCAAACAGCTTTCAACCGACTGGTCGAACAAACCCTTACACTTATGATTATAGTCTGGCTGCTTTGCTCTTTGATAGCAAGGTCTTACGAAGTTGGCAACGGACAGCATTGATGGATTTGTTTTTTTGTTGTTCGGTAGCAAAACAAAAAGCGTGCAAGCGAACAACGGCAGCCTTCTTAGAGGGTTCGGCTGATGTGCGTTAATTTCGCACGATCGAACACCAAGCGAGTTTAAGTGTTTTGTGTATATCTGTGTAAGCCTGTAGTTTGTCATGCGTTTCTGGTACGGTTGCTGCGACAAAAGGGAACCTTCTCCATAAAGCGTGAACTATAAGATTAAAAACTTATTTCGAAACCTACTGTCATTTCTGTAACCTCATTTGGATTTGAGGGATTGGCCCAGTGTACACCACGTTGTGTGACGGTGAAAGATACTGCTTGTGTATGTAGGGTTTTTGTGGTTGTTGTAGTTGTTGTTTTAGCTTCCCCTGGGGAGTGTAATAATCGGTTCATGGTGGAGACCAATGCACGATCATGATCAATTGGTTCAATTGGAGCAAAGATCCGGCAACGCTACCTACGCAATCTGTCCCGCTTTACATTATTATGCAAACGTACCAGTGCAATTGTGTGTTTGGGTGATGCCTGAGACACCCAACCGTAAGTAAGTGGATTTCCTAAAGCAAACAGATCGTTATCCCCAGAATGTAGCTATCAAAATCCAAGACCAAACATTAACTGCGTGTGTGTGTTGCACTTCCGTTCCCAATTTGGCGTATTTGGAAGGCCACCCAGGTCACCAATAAAGGGGTGTGCGATAAATCTTCTACCAAAAAAAAAACCAAACCTGAGAACCGTCTCATTTGTACGGCTAAGGATGAACTAGTCGGAAGATGTTGGTGGCTATGCGTGTGCGCTTTTAGATTTACGATGGGTTTTGTCTCTTAAGGGCGTAAATGCTTTCACCAACCACCTAACAAGGTGCACCACCTGTACCAGCTGGCTAATAGGTGGCTGCCCGAAGCAGACGCAACCAAGTACCACAGGTAGAAGAGCTAGCGCCTCCAACAGCTAATAAGGTCCAATAAAAGGTATCGAAAATTTTCCGGTTTAGTTTGTGTTTATCTTGGCGAACCAGGGTGGGCCCTTTGGGCAGGTGGGAGGGCCTGCCGGTGACTAAGTGCATCATCGTCATTAGCAAATAGAAAGTGACAAACTGGGAAAAGGTCTTAAATTTATTGGCTCAAGCTAAATGGCGTGGAGAAAACTGGAGTGTTGTGTGTAGGAGCTGGTCAGTCAATTAATTTCACAATATTAATGCAGTGGGTGTACTGTTTATTTTATTTTGTTGTTGTTGGCCGGGGTTAAAACGTTTTTCCGCCTTGTGTGTTATCTACTTTGTGGGTGTGTTGTTTAAATAAAATGTGATCTAAAAGCTTTCCGAGCGGATCTTGACGCACTGAAAAGGTTATTGAACGTCGTGCTGGTAAGCAAATGCAGGGGGAATATGTATTAACTTAAGCTTCCAAAGGAACGCCAATTTCTTCCGCATTTGAGGCGAAACCACGTCAACAAAGTTTTGCTTCTCCGGGAAGCTTCTTCAGTATCGCATTCAGATGCATTCTGGGTGCGCATGCAACAGACAAGCGCCAACAAATTGCCCAGTTGCAAGCGCACTTTGGCAAATGCGCATCGACTTAAAATGGATGCACAGCGCAAATTTGCCGCGGGCTAAACTGAAAAAAAAAGTAAAGATGGTCGCTCCACTCCAGGTTGGTGAAGGTTTTATGACGTTTGTTCCCGCCCGGTGTGTCATGACTTGTTCATGGTCGATCCGGTGGGCTGGACAAGTTGTGTAGCGGGTGAACGACAACCCTCTTCCCATTTTACGCGATGGGAAGCAAAGCGTACCCCGTTGCGTTGCGATAACGTCGCCTGGGTAAGGAAACGGGGCAGAACACCATCGATGTACCATCGGATGCGTGATGCAGCAGCCTGAGCTGTAGGATAGTACATGGAGAAATTGCAAACAAAGGGGGTGGTTGGGCTATGGGGTGAAGAAAACTGAGTAGAAAACATAGCAAAGATGACAGTTTCTCATGCTGACACGCGGGGTTTTGAGACATAAAATGCAATGTTTTTTTTCTCTTACCAATTACGTGACGGCGAAAGAAAAGGTAAGCATGTACGTGTGTTTATGTGTGTGTACGCAATGTAAATGGGAGAGAGGGCGGGAGGGGGGTTGCGCTTCTTCAGCTTTCCTGCTTGCTGCCTTGCTTAATCATCATAGGCTTTAGGAGCCGTGCGCTTTTCTTCCCTTGCGAGCGAGATTTTCCTTCGCTTCGCTCATTTGGTGCGCAGCGCAATTATCCACCGGACTCTCACTATCTTTTTGAAATATTGCCGCCATGCGCCATGCTTTTTTTCTGACCCGTGTCACCTGGTGTGTGTTTGGGTAGATGAGATGGCACACCGAACGCCGATCGATAAATCTCGCAAAGCGGGTTAGGTTCTCTGTCCCTCTGTGGTACCGGGGGAAGGTCAGTGATGCTTGTGTTTGCTCTGGCCAATGAAAGGATACGTTACACGCAGGTGATAATGCAAGCCTGTGTGATGGGTCCGGGTTTAAAATCATCATAAATATGTCAGGGATAGGGCATAAGGGGCGAAATTATTGGCATGTGCTTTTCGTTGGCTGCGAAAAGCCGCGGAATGCAAACGTGCGTACTTTCGTATGAAGTATTTTACGTAAGTTTTTTAAGTGTTGTGATTTGTTTCCTTTCTAGCTGATACATAACTCTTTTTATGTTTTATTGTTTACGGTTTGGACGTTTCATGGAAGTGTATTGTTTGTACGGAATATGGTCGTAATTAAACAGTCCTAGGCGTCACAAAACAAAAAGTAACCAGGTTTTACGAACAAGACGAATCGGTTGGAATTTCAATATATGTATTCATGAAAATGTTCTCAAATTAGTTCCAAACATTCAAACATCGCTCCAGATCGCTTTTGGAATACCTAAACTGCAAATTGAATAATCATGCTCTTGGTGACAAATGACGTCTTTCGTTTTTCTCCTGGACACGACCAGACCGGAAAGTCAAATTTAAATAATCTTACTTTTTATTAAACATGGAAAACCAAACATTCTAAATATGCATGTACACGGCACAGTTTTACCAAGCGCCAGCCTCCCAAAGACTAAAGATGTTTTCTAGAGGCTAATTTCAAAGCATCCTCATCCATCCCCGTTCGGCGACGACTCCAAACCGGCAGCAGCAGCAGCATAAATATGCATTCTATTGTGCCACTTTCTCACCTTTCGGTTTGTCACATTTTACTATCCATCGCCTTGCAGTACCAGCACCCCTTTGCTGACCTTTTTTTTCGTTTTCTTCTATCTGCGCGCGCAGCCCAACAATGATGCAGCAGTGGACGGGAAACCAGCCCTTGGCTGCAGGCAAAGAAGGAAGAGTTTTCCGCTCTACATACGCTTGCATCTTGAGGCAGCGTCTAAATTGAAGACCCCCAACGGCCATCGGGAAGAAGCAGTGATATACTTTTCTGATTAACATATCACACTCTCACTAATGCGTATAGCGTTCCAGGGTTGGTAAGATTTCGGTTTGAATGAATGAACCCCATGCTCCCCTTGAAAAAATCCCCGTGTCTTTGAAGTATTCTTTGATGGAAAGTTACTTCTGGTACACAAACACATTCATCACGCAGTGGCAGTGGCTGGGAACTGGAGCAATCTGATCCATTTGCTCTCCGTACACGGGTTATTCAATGGTGGTTATACACTCACACGCATTACGCTTCTACAATTGCAAAATTGTGCAAATGGCTGCTGCCGTGCTGCGTAACTGACGCGATGGAAGTGCGTGAACAGGAAGAAGATAATGCAATTATGATTTCGGAACGATGCTCATAATGTTTGTGAAGGAAAAACTGAACTCTCGTCACAATTTACGCTACTTTGTGGTTTGAAATTGATAGAACAGCTTGTTGGATGATTCATGAATGAATACGCCTGTATGGAGTAGGTTAATGATGGAGGGTGTAAATTAGCATACTTCGTGCTCGGGCCATTGTTGGGTCACCTTTAGTGAGTTTCTCCTTCTAGGGGAGACTTAAAATGTTTCTTTCACGTAAGCGTTTGTGACAATATTCGGTAGCTCGTTAATATTCTAAGCCACAGCTTTAGCACTTCATCAATCTTTCCTTTTCGCAAGATAGTGCGGTTTTGAAGCGGAGCCTCATTGGCAAATTAGGCAAAGTAGCCAAAATGGAATTGTTTATTATTCATTTATCGACGATAAAGTGAGGAGCGTAACGATTGACATACGGACACATCGATCCGGATGTGACGATAGCCTTGTTTGGATGATTTATACATTGAGGCGCTTCAATGTAGAATAATTTGTAATTATTATGAGTGAATTGCGCCTAGCAATCAGGTGCCAGAGTGTCGTAATACTTCTACTTTCTTGTGCTTTAAAGAAGAAGCAACGAATAAATCGATAGAATTCCGAATAAAGACGACAGAATACGGAAAAAATCGTTTCATACTGCAAGGAATTCTTTCGTTACAGCAACACTTCCCTTCACATTTTAGGTTACGAAGGCGTCCATCGCTGAGCTCCAGAGTGACAAGAGTAACCCGAAGAAAAATGGTAAAATATAAGAATTACGTTTCTTCCCCGTGGCTAAAACGATGCGATAAAAATATGTGTCCTGGTTGTAGAAAATATGAGTCATACGCCCTCTGCATGTCTAATTCGGCATGAAGCAGTAGAGCAATATGCCCGCCAGCTTACCATGAGAAATCATCCGGAAGGGACGATTACGGTTTGCTTTCAATCTCGCTTCCTGCACACTCGTCTACACGTGACACTGGTTGATGTGTTTTGCTTAGTGCTGTTGTAGTTCACCCCTTGGTAGGGGCCGCCGGCTGCTGCTGATTTTAAACGTTAAAGTTCATTTTCGGGTACAATTTATTTTAACGAGATTCTTGTTTAAGGAGAACATGTGGGTTTGATTCAAAATGTGTAGAAGATGTCGATGAGTTTTTTTGCTCGATCGAATCGATTGGTTCGTCGCTTATCGCTACAGTAGCAATACAAACTTCAATAAGTTTATCTTGTTCTAAAAATTACAACTTTGCAATAATGTGTCACCATAGCATGGAGAAAAGACACATCTTTTGTACCTTGCACTATTTATCACAACGACCCCCTGCCGGTTTTGTCGGTGCAAATTAACTTGTCAATTTGCTTCAAACCATTCCAACTTCAATGTCTCCACAAACTCAATAATTTGTGGCGCCGTTCGGGGCCTCGGTTCTTTTTTCCGTTGTCGGCGCAAGCTGTATTATTACATGATTTCCACCTCAAACGAACGTCACCGATTGATTGGCCGTCAGGAAAGCGTTTGAGGGTTGATTTGCATACCGTCCGATAGATCGGCGAAACGGCTGGATGACGGACCGGCCGGGAGTGTCAGAGTCAGAGTGACACCGTGTGCAACTTTCTGTCTGGCAAGTGCAACCGAGACTGCATCATTTATAAGTTATTGCGTCTAATCACACCGTCGCAAGGGAGAGTAATGAGTATGCTAATAAGGTGCAACTCACTTGTGCGCACACATTCGATGCAAATTGATGCTTTTCGGTACGGTGTGCTGTGCCTCTTCTAGATGTGTTGGAAGTGTGCGTTGAAAGTACGCTTAAAGTTGGGTGGCATCATCCAGGTTTATAACCATTTTTTTTGTTTGTTGGACGGAAGTGACAGACAAATTGATGGCAATAAAAAGAGAAGAACACAATTTCATCCGCAAACGTGAGGTTCGTTTGCAAGAGATTTGAAAAAATGAATAAAACTAGTGGATTTAACGCGTCTCGTTTAGAACAATCGCAAGCCCAGCAGTGGGAACATTACATTATGCAAACGAAATGCTCGTTTATTCGTCATCGGTTTGCAGTGAACGGGCGAATGTGTACTGTTTCGAGGCGGGATATTTATGTGCTGGATTAAACGTATTCCGGCAAAAAGGATGGATGGCGGTGAGTGATTTCAGGTTTGGAACGGTGGAAGCACATTTTACCCATTAACACCTTTGTTCGCGAGCGGAACCTGCAACGCGGCGGCAGGTGACGAACCCCCAGCTGAACCATTTATATGCAAATCTTCCCGCCACACACTGTGCGAGATCGTGTGCGGCACACGGCGTGAATGTCAACTCGATTCTCGATGCGACACACGCGGGGCACTTTCGGCACTTTAGTTCTTTGATTAATTGTTCCGTGGGTTCTTTCGGACGCGGGGCACTGCAAGGAAAAGGTTTCGATAAAGGTCTAAATTAAAGGCGGTACAAAATCAAAAGAGCTGAATGCGTCTTAGGAAACGAGCCAGTTTTTGCATCAGCGACACGCACATAATCTCGAGAATTCAAGCAGACCAATCGGTACGGTGACAATGCTTGCGACTAAAAGCGAAAGGTTAAGCCCTTTACGGTGTGAACTTTTCCATCCCACCGTGCTCGAAAATGACATTGAAAGATAATCGATTTTTATCGCGCTATGGGCAGGTGACGCGGTGCTGTTCTAGTTCCAGTATTCAGTGCGAACTATTATTTTCAGTTTTTTTTTTGTATTTTTACGAACTGAAGAAAATGTGCCCACGGAGCTCTTTTCTTCTCGAACTCGAGTAGTTGAGCGAACCAACCACAGAGCAGTGACCATTATCAGTCGGTAGCAATCGAGTGAGTTGACGCTTTCGAGCAGCCAGTTTTGATGGTTTTGTTTGAAGCCCTGCCAGAAGCCAGAGGGGCAAGGTCGGATGATTTATCTGGCCTGCACACGAACGCTGTCGTTTTCGCTAGGACAATTAATCGTTCGCCCGTTTGGCAAAGTGGTTAACCTTCCAGTGCACGGGAAAAGCGTCTGGAGTGGAATTCCATGCTACTGCTACCACCATTAACCCACTTTCCAGACGGCTGTCGATGGTGCCCGTGTGCTCGAAAACCCGAAAGGTCTACAATTTTGTGTGCTGCAGAATGCTGGGAAGATTTAATTTTCGTTACTGCATCCGACAAAACAATGGTGCAATAAGTTAGCTCTCCGGCTCTCTCGGCTTTTGATGATTTGACATCCCATAGGGACGCGAGGAACAAAAAAAAAAAAAAAAGAAAAAGTGGTTTTTCCTTTCGGTTGTGAGATTTTCACCACCATTCATCGGTTTTTCGACACCTGACATTTAATTTAGCACAGCATGTCGTGTTGATTGTAACACAGCAATTGATCGTTATCTCAAAAAGTGAGCAAAAAAGAAAAAAAAATG
>KB676258.1:0-19394 GCA_000349165.1 Anopheles christyi | reverse complement strand
TCTCTTTCTCTCCGGCACAAAATTGATTCCTTTTAAAAAGCTGTTGCTCTAGTTCAGTTGCCCTTGGCTCCTTGCAAAAAGGAAACACACACACACACACACATACACACAGATACACATTTATGCTTTCATGCAAGCGCATTATTTAATGTGTGTCGTTCTTTAGTCATGAAGTCATAACCAAGTTGCGGGAAAAATGTGCACTATTCTTATTTCATCCGAGGAAAACATTTTAGGGCGGTTGATATGAAAAATTCTATGACCTTCTGTGTGTGTGTTGCTGTAGGTGTGCGAGTGACTTTTAACCCAACCCTTACCGAGGCCTAATCATTTTCAAGAATGCAACGCGAAACGATGATGACGTCCTTGACGATAAGTGGGAAAACCGAAGTGCAACTGTGCCTTTGCTGGTGCAGAAAATTCTGCAACTCCCTCCGCTCTTCCAGTTGGGTGAAAATCGCATTAAAAATGAGACACAAGCAGTGACATCCGGCAGGAAAGATCTAAACGGCTGTTTGGATGGTTTTTACGATTTTTAACGAGTTGGTAGTGCGAAAAAACGAAACCGTCAAGCCGAGAGCTCAACGCTTTTGAGCAGGAAATTTTAACGATCCAATGGAGTAGTTGTGAGATGCAGCACGTGAAAAAGAAGGCGTCAACGGTAGTAAAACCTCTTTAAGGTGTGTTGTTGTACTGTTTCCTAGTTTTCTGTTTTCAGTTTAGGTGCATGCGAAACAGTGTTCTCAATGGTGTTTCTAATTATTCTTATTGGGAGATAACTACCAACACTAAGAGATGCACGTTTGAACAAACTGCTTGTCGAAAATTAACCTTTGATTTTTATACAACAAGTTAAATTTAGAACTCCACCAAAGAATGAAACGTTCTCAACACCTTCAAGTACGTTGTGATTCTTACCATACCATCTAACATCTAACAGCGCATTAGGCAGGTATTTTCATTTCGCAATTTATTCTTCCCCCAAATGAAAACGAAAACAAACATCATATTTAACACCCTTTGGCTTCTAACGTAATCACTTTTCTCACACCACCTTTTTTAATGCTACTCCCAAAATCAGGGCACAGCACCAGCACCACCTAGCAGCAGGTTCCGGTGGGATGTGATGGAAAAAGTAAAATTACCTTCACTTGCCATCACGAAACTGAAATAATTTCCCACCTTGCATCGTTTTACCAGGGCCGATTTTCTGCTTTGAAACGTTATCAAATAAAAAAAAAAGAAATTATTTTACACCTTCACGGTGCGTAGTGCACGAGTCGTCCCCTTGCTTTTTCCTACCGATCTAAGTGATTTTCCTTTCTACATACACACACGTTGCTGTGTTTGTTTGTGTTTATTTACAACGCAAGCATGCTTTTCTTCCCGGCGCGCCAGCGACACAGTTCGTCACACAGGGAGTGGAATTTTCTTCCGGCAATTGAATTATCAAAATGATGGCGCAATCGGCGCACACTTTTTTCACCAACCCCTCCGACCCACACACACGCACAGGCGGTCGCCAACTGGCGTAGGAAAAATGAAATTAATTAAACGAGAGCGAAATTCGCACAACCAGATTTGACACCCGGGTCACGCTTACGAGGCAAAAGCCTCCATAAAGATAGGAAAACTGTTACATTATTTGTTATTTTTTTCTCTCTTCCCTTGCTCGTCGTTCCTGTCGGTACCGATTTTTACTTTCGCCTTCCCGCCCTCACCCAACACCGGAACTTAAGAAAATGAGCAACCTTATAGCCGACCCCGTTGGAGATGGTCTCAGCAATCTCAACAAATCTCTGTAAACGCGCGTAAAGCTCGAATGTCTCATGCTGCTTAGGTTTCCCGCCAGCCCAATCCCGAAAACGAGCGAAACAACGATTTTGCAAAACGCCTGAAAGCCTGGCGGTACGCAAAGTGCAAAGGTTATTGCGGCCATTAATTTGTTTTCCCTTTAAGGTTTTTTTTCTACTGCTGCCACTGCTGTCTTTGCGTTTTTCCTGCTCTTTCCCTCGTTTTTGGCTCATTGCACTTCATGGTAATTTGAATATTTCTTCCCGCGCACGGCAGCTTCAATATTACTTTCGGTTTTATTTTACGCTCCACCAAGGCTCGTGGAAAAACGAGATTCACCCGCTGGTTGCGAACGATCTTTCCCGGTGGACTCTATAATTGATACCCTTCTGCTGTTGCGCCCCTTTATTGGGCTGAACTAGGGGGAGCTTGGATTATTTTTATGTTTCCGCTGTTGCACACGGCGCAATCTGTTGCTGCCCCCGCTGGAGTTCGCGAGCGGAAATTTCCCACCGAGGGGTGAATCACTGTTTCCCAAAAAAAAGGGCGTCTAATTTGGGTATTTTAATAAAAGGCGCAAAAATTATTACCCTCGTGTGGGAGACTCAAGGCAGGGGAGTAAGAGGATGAGATCGCTGTTTGCCAAAAAATGAGCTCCTAGATAGACTGCATGCGGGCTAAAAAAATCCTATGTTGCAAGTAACAGCTATGAGCTTAGCATCTGGTATTACCAACCAACATAATTAAAATTATATTATGTTTCCTTTTACATTTATAATCATGTTACGATATTTTCTGGTTTTTGCAACATTCTAAACATGAACTAAATACATGCACAGAAATCATATTGAATGCAAAACGACACAGCAACGTTTTGAAACCGGTACACCGGTCTCTTCCATGCACCAGCAGACTAGTCGAAACACGGCTCTACACGACAGCCGGTATCGAAACATCGTGAACAAACAAACAACCAACCTTGAACGACTTTACATAGGCGCACACCAACGTCGCCCAAAAAGCTTCCCCAGTGTTGGAAAGGGTAACCTCCTTTGGTTTGATTTATCTGTCGACCCATACTGCTCGCTAGCAAGCTCTCCGAAGGCCTATCAATACGACGATCGGAGAGCATTTTCTTGTCCGTTTGGGAATAGAAATACATTTATCGTTCTTTTCGTCCATCTTGACAACAAGGTCTAGTAGTTCGTGTAAAAGCTGATTACAGTACACGCTGCCATCATTATTTGCTCTTATCTCTTATCCAAGAACTTATCAGACGCTCGACAAACTAAAAACCGCCCCGTTTTACGCGCTGATCAACGCGTGGCGCAATCGTCACCACAGCTTCTCGCTATCGAATTTGAACAGTTGGCATTTGAGCTTCTTCGTAGCGACGTCCCACGTTGGCATTCAGATGGATGCGCTCCTTGCGAAATTGACGTCAACTGCCGTTCTGTACCTACAATCGATCTCAATTTCGTGAGGTGTGCGATCACACGACACGGATGTGGGTGAAGCTCGGTCGCATTTATTGGCCCCTCCGTGCTTTGCCCGCAGTACATATTTGTTTGTGCAGTTGGTTCAGTCGAGGCCATCGCAATGAAGAACATCCTCAGAAGCTGCAGTTCGGCCTAGCTATTGAGGTCGAACATTTCGAGCGGGAGTTAATTTTTATTCGTGTTATGTTGGCATTTTTCTATTATTTTTTTTTTCACCCGGCAGTCCCACCTAACAAGAAGTCAAGATGCAATCCCGAACGATAGCTAACAACATGCAAGCGCCGTTTATTTGCATCCCAACCGTGTGCATGAATGTTTACCACACGGCATATCTATTCACCTGAAGTACATCTCATCCCGCTGCATGGGAACCTAAAGACCCAACCCCAATAGACGAAAGAGAGACCTCCCAGTGTGAACAAAAGCTTTACCGGTCACACTCATCTCACTGTTTTAGTCGTTGATTACGTCACATCGAAACCATCATTTTCTTCCATGTTGGGCTTCCAACTGGGGCTGCCATGTTGGGCTTCCAAGTTAGGTGTGTATATTACATTTAGAGAACACGATTGCAAATCATGACGCAAGATGAAGAAGCGTCTTCTCATCACTTTTCTCACCTCGTTTACTTCTTCTCTTACCGGTACCTGTGTACCTTCTTATAGCTTTATTACAACAGTTGCTTTCACTAGACTGTTTAACCAAGTGATCATTTTTTTCACAACCTATCGAAAGAGCTGCTGAATTTCACACTCCGAAGCTACCGAAGAGCTTGTCTGTCCCACATTCTTACCCTTTCGGTTCATTGTTTCCCCTCTCAACCTACTCTAGGCTCATTCTTCAGCACATCCAACCGATCTGATTACAACACAGATCGATCTGTCTGTACCACTTCGTTTGTCGGTTAATACAATTGAATCGCCCACGCAAAAAAAAAAACACCTCTTTCGAAATCGAAACCGATTGTTTAGCTCCAGAGCACGGTACTGCCAGCGGGCCGCCGGTATTGGCTTCCGGTTGCAGTTAGCTCAATCCATTCATCCACCTACCTTTCAATCAGACGTACCGAAGGGCATCAAGAGAAGCCAAGATGATCCCCGATCGGCTCCTCTTCTCGGTGCAGCATATTTTGCACATTTTTGTGTAGTGTACCTTTGCAAACACTGAAGGGAAATTTGCGCAATCGCGTAATCAATGAAAGTGAAAGGAACCAACGAACGAACGAGGATGAGTCGAACGATCTACTACGAACTACGGCTTCTAGCATTGTTGTGGCATGGTTAGCAAATTATAGGTCTTTGCTGTTTCTGTTCAAGTCCTAATGAATGCAAAGCTCCTACAATGACGAGTCAATTGGTGCATGATGACGATTTCATCAGATGCAAATATGCTTGCACTTTGTTTTGGAAGCTAGCTCAAGCGGATGTTGGATGTTACAATAAGCCGGTTGAGGCTCGAAGTAAGTATGAACCAACAGTACACCGAGTGGGACTGGAATGGTTCGTGAAATGTTCGGAGAAAAAATGTTGAAAATGCTTCCAATGCTGCATTAAAACAAATTGGATCCATAGCATACCCACGACACTGTCAACTAGATTTTATCAGACCTGATGCTACTAATTAATGAAAAAAGTTTTTGGAACACTCACGCTCCATTTTTAACAAGCATACTAACAACTATCAGCGACAGCTCTCACCAGCAACGATCCCACATAACGTCCAAAACATTACACTTTCCCAGAAACATCTATTATACGGCTACACCTACGCGTCCGCTCGAGAGTTTCTGCTATTGATCAGTATCAGCGAACGAAAATGTTTTGAAAGTTTCCTATCCAAACCAAACACATACAGTAGCAACCAATTCAACTGTCACCCTGGACGCAGAAACTCCGTATCATCACAACAAGCCCCATCAGAGAGTCATCCCTTTGGAAACGATGCCCACTCAACGCCCGGTTTCGGGGCCTTAACCAAGAGGGCAGAACTAATTAAAATCAGTTCCCTCTCCACAAACCTAAGGACGTCCTAATTAACTGCTGCCGAAACTTCTGTGACGATCGCCACGAGGACTCCACACGGCGACCAGTAGTGCCTCAAGAGTTTCCCAATCTGTTGTGCCCAAGTTGCAGCATGGTTTTCGAAGGTAGTTTTAACAACATTACCGTGTCCTTTTGGTCTTCCTTGCCAAAGTGCTGCCACTGCAATACCATTACGTAATGTAAGTGGTGACTTACCCAGCGGTACATATGGCACATGAGAGTGTCATAAATTTCTGGAACCATTAAAGTGGCAGCCTTTCCTTGGCAGCTTTACCATACGACGGCGCTCGAAGCTCCCGAGGGAGTTCATCATTACGCTAGCTGTTAAAATTTTCCAAAAAGTTTCCCTTTCACCGTGCAGAGCGTGACGCGAAGGGAACAACTAATGGAAAAGAGATGAAGATTATGGTGAAGCAGATATAAAACCTTATGGAAAATGTACTCCAGGGACGGACCTACCTTCTCTTTTGTGGGCTATTCTTCGAAGCTACCGAAAATCTGCACACTTTATCGGTCTCGTATTTATTTTCCACATATGTCCACCATTCGATGAGGTACGCAAAGAAAGCTTTGCCATACATGGATGTTGGGAAGCTCAGTGCATTTGTTTCTCATCTCGTATAAGATGAAAAACCATCCTCTAACATCCGATTAAAGACCATCGCTGCTTGAGGCTTAGTTTGTATCTCTTTCTCTCTTCCTTTAAAAACAGTAAGGGTTAAACAACCTAACCACCAATATAGTACCATACGGTCCAAAGGGAAAGTTTCGCCAAAGACAAACACCAAAGAGACTATATGCAGCAAAAACAACGCAAACATAACACGAGTAAAGAAAATACACCGTATAATGATTTCCTGTCCATTACGATTGAATTGAGTTTTGATCGTTGTGATAATCGATTCTACCCTCCGTTTTTGGAGATGAAAACCGAACCGTTTTCCTCGTTACCGTTTTTTGTTGCTGCAGCCGATATTTCATAATGTCAAATAATTGTGTAATTTCTTTGTGCATTGCCAATCGTTGCCATTTGAATGCAATTCTGCAAAGCGATTTCCACCGTTTTCTGCTTCTGCAAATTTAAATCGTTAACCTTGAATGTTGTTATGTTTGTAAACAAATTGTGGGGGTGGTTTTGTTTTCCTTTCCAACAATTTGATTGCATTGTTAAAGTAAGCAGCAAAGCGAGTAATATCAAATTTGTTACACATTTTGACATGAAAAAAAAACCGAAGCTCAGTAACGATAAGAGAACAACAGATTTATACTTTAAAATCATTTCAGTTCATCGTATAACCTGATAACTTTAAAAAAAAAACTCAACATTCAGTGAAAACTAAGCCATTAACACTGAAGGAAAGCTAGCGAGGAGAACGAGTATGGGATTACAGACAACGGTAAAGCACACCATCATCAGCAGAAAGGAACTGCCCTCAGGAATGTTGTACAACAGCGCGTGCTGACCGATCGAACAACGACCGTGTGTCTGTGTGCCTTCTTCATCAGTCGATCGAGCGAAAATCAAACAATTTTATGTGTGCTTATTCGTTTTGCCTGTCCACTGCCTAAGGTAGGTAGGTAGGGTGGTGCAGTTGGTGCAGTTTAGAAAGTGAGCGTTTTCACGTTTCCGGTCCAACTGCAATTCGCTCGTTCCTTCTCACACCTTCACACGTCCCAGTGTTCCAACCCTGGCTGGTTGATCGAAAACCGCGTATGATGTCGTGGAAATCGTACTAACTCAAGTGGAAAAACGTAAATTCACCCTTCATCCGAATCGAATTCTTCCCGTGACTCCCGTTACCTTTCCCCTCGCCGAGGCTGCACACCGCTGAAACCGCAAGCAAATAAACAGAAAACCCTTCGCAGCGAACGGAGCTTTGGCTTTCGTTTGCGTTACTTTCGCGCTCGATCTAAAAGTGGGTAACTCTGAGGTATCGATAATGCTCGCACATAAATTATAAGCCGATGGTGATGGATGGAAAAAGCTCATCACTATTGCTCATCAATCTTTCAAACAGACACTTTGATGTTTGATCGATATTCCATTCTATAAGATGAATAGATGCAAGCAATATTATAGTTCTTGTGCCAACCCTATCTAGTAGAGATTGTAGTCATTTTACTCAACTACCAGATTTATGTCAAGAGCCCCCTGATAATGACAATCGATTGCTTTCTTTTGTAATTTCTCCTATAAACTTTACCATTGCCTTCCGTCCGTTATCACGCATCAACAAAACAAAATCAGATACACACAGCGTGTAGCGGTTTTGAAAGTATAGTTGTATTTTAACACCTTAGCAAAATGTGTCTCTTTTCACCTGCTCACTCTTCCCCCCGGCGCGGTTAGCCATCTCCACCAATTAAGATGACAACGGTGACAAGTGTTGTGCCTGAAGTGGTGTTTCCATCCCACTCTCACCGACCGTTCGACAATGTAATGGGTTTCTTTCGTTCGATAAACATCAATATTGCATCCGGCAGGCAATACATCCCGATAAGTGCGTTCGCAAATCATTCGCACCTTGTTTGCCGTTCGGTACCAGCAATCAAAATTAAGCGACAAGAAAGTTTCCCTTTTGGAGAGAAAACACTGTCAACCGCAGTGCTAATCATTAGGCATCGGTCCTCGGTCTAACGAAGCGATAAAACCCGTGGTACCGACACTGACCCTTATTGAGTTGTGGCTTTTGTTGCGTAGTTGGACCTCTTATCTACCTTCCCGACCCGTCCCGTTCGATAGCCAATTAGATACCCTTGCCCAATTACGCACCATTACGTCGGTGAGGAGACACTGTTCTTGTACGGCTTCTTGTACCATCTCCTCCAAAAACTGGCAGATAACTGATCCATGGACACACCCGAAACGGGTAGACAGTCGACGTCTGGAACCGATAGAACCAGACGGAAATGGAACCTTCTGTCATCAGTGTTATCAGAAACACAACGTTACAAAACACGTCCATTGCAAAGATCGGAACAAACGATAAAAAGCACTGGGGACCGTTGTCGTCCAGACATTCAGTTGTAGTAGAAAAAAATCGTACCAAAATACGTGTGTTTAGGTTTTTTAAGGTTTGTGTGCTTCCCGCTACAATTCTTCAAGGTAAGGAAAGTACAACATGAATCAAGCCGAACATGACAATTCGAGTGAGGCCAGTAATGGATACATTATGATCAATGATCAAGGGAAGTTTTGCTGTGCCGTGTTGCCGGCAATGCCAAACTAGGAATAATGTCATTAGACATGGTGAGTTTGCCCAAGTCCGCCTCGTGTCGTTGGTGTTGTAAAAAGACATTCGTTTGTTTGGAGCTGCGAGCAGGTGGCAATAAATTGAGCCTAGTCAACTTTTCAAGTTTAAATCTCCTGCGTCATCGGAAAACCTTCAGGATGTTTTCGGATAGCCATGAATAGACAAAGCGTTTAATTGATGGTTTTAAATTTAGTATCAAGACGAGAAGTTATTTCGGTGACAATTTAGATCACTTGTTACAATGCATGAACCTACCTTGTTCGTCATGCCACGTATGGAAAGTTTTGAAATCATTCGAGATATTTTTTTTATCAGCCTGCTTCACATTTTCATGCCTGAGAAATGAAACGATGGCGCCTGCAATGTGTGCTAAAGAAAGCTACACCTTTCGCAGAGGATGTAATTGATGGACCTCCATCCACGTTGTATGGACGACCTGTTTTGCGCCACCAAAATGACGCCATCGATAACTCTCCTACACTCAGACCTCACACCAGTCGTGTCCACGTTTGCCATGGCAGATAAATGAACTAATTAATACCAGTACTGACTAGCTAGCCTCACCCTACGCATACACTAGTGCCTTGCTGTTATCACACTGTCGGTAGCACGAAAAGTTTACCCCAAGAACGATACACACGTACGCAACCGGCTTACGTCGCTTCAATGTACAACGCGGCCCAGCAGTGCTGCCAGCGAAGTAATTTCTCTTCCAACTCTAGGCCCAACACGTTGTTGCTGTTCTTTGGAGCACTGTGTTACACCAGCTGTTATCTTACCACACTCTCACAACGATGATTCCCCGCCGATATCACTCGCTGCTCGGAGAAGAAAACTTGGTACACGTTCCTTTTCGAAGAAAACACTGCTCCACGTTGTTCACTGTACCCGCACGTCACTAAACCAACAATGCTACCACGCGTCGCAAGTGTCGCTTTCATCATCTCCTCCTTCGCACATGCCACTCGTCGGAAAACGAACCGACTTGGGTGCTGATAACGATAACATACACGAAAACAGCCCTGTAAGCCGGTGCTGCCTGAGAACAAATGCGTTTTTACAGTTGCTCCAAGGGCTGCGGGACAGCTCATTTACCATTTGCAATACAGTCGACAGACAGGCCGACCTGTCTGTACCGACATTCCAAGGAGTTACTGCCACCCAAAAGCGTTCCTAATGGAGCCTGTGTCTTGTAACATTTCAAATGCCATAAAACATCGTTGTCGACCTGTTACGGTGGTCATCATGGTTGGAATTGCTACACGAAACTCGCACGAAGCGCACCATTTGCTGAGCGAGAACAATTAGCTCTTATCACGCACACTGGCTGCCCTTGTTTTGCCGCAAACCTTGTGCACCAACAAGTTTCCCATTTGCTGTATCATCGGTACAACAAAATGGGATACCGAGAATGTCACTGGGGATTATGGCTTCGCGTGATTGATGCGGCTCGATAAACCTGTGCGCCACATCCTACCTTCTCGTACCTTGAACATGCAGTAAGTAGGAAAAAAAGGATCCAAATTGACACCAGGACTTACTCGTACCTCAGGGATTATACGGAAGGAATGGAGCTCATATCCGGTAAGGCGTTGTCGTTTGATATGCATCCACCGTGCTTCTAACTTACTGCAAATAAGGCCAAGAAAAGAAAGCCTATTTCCAACGAACAGCCCGTCAAAGGAGATAAATCTTGTCTCATATTTACGATGGATAAGCGGGCGATTGGTAATAAGCGGTATCCGATATTGGAGCAGATTGAGGGCTCCCATCGTTAGACGTAGGGTAGCACGGAGAGGATAAAAAACCAACATGTCACAGCCACTGATTACACTGCATTGCATTCCACTTCGACCTTCCCTACTCAAGAATAGGGAAAAAGGACAGCAAAAAAAATTCTCCTCGCGCAGTAATACGCCCATAACAAGAAGAAATGGCTTTCCCTCCCACTTCCCATAAACCGGATGCGAGGGAAAATCAAATCAATGCGACCTTCCCGCGGATGGTTCAGATCATGGCGTGGTCGTGATTGACGAAATTATCAGCGATTGGTGCCTTATACCTTCGCCCAAGTTCGTCATCGACGAAGGAATGATGAAGCATTTAACATCTTGCCATTTCTCAGATCCACCCCCCCCCCCCCCCCGATGCCTCTCCCCGGAGGAAGCTCCGCAGCGTTGCCGATCAGGATTCTTGATTACCCTTCATAAATCGCTTGGCGATTGGAAAATTATGCAAACAATTTAACGAAATTATGTCGATCGCTCCGGAAGTCGTGAAGCTGCTCTTTTGAGTGTGTCTTATTTATTTTTGGGGAGAAAATGTCTAGATTGAACCAGCAAGGGCGTATATTTTTAATATGTATTTTCTACCACTTGGCTCGCTAGCTTTTGGTGAGGTTCGATTTTTGGGATGAGAAAATGATAGATTTTGTCTATGCCATTATCCGTTAAATAAGGCGTGAAAATGTATAACCTGTTCCGTGCTGCCCCGGCTCTAGGGCGTGCTGTTCGTAAATGCCTAGATTATGGTGTCAATATTGACCCTAATAAAACATTAGCTGGACCAACAGTGGGTAGATGACTGTCCGGCAGATATCGATAAGATAATGTCTCATTTCTGACACGTTTCTATTTGCTCGGGTATCGTCTTGATTCTGATATAGTCAAATAAAGATTTGGAATTAAATAAATTCTTCCCATGTCCGAACCTTTCGCATTGCAAAATACTATTATACGTCCGTTATCTCGTATGATAGCAATCGCTATATGCCAGCGCAACAACATTCCACTTTCGAGCTTCTGCCCATAGGGGACACTGCCGGAGATATTCCGATTCCGGAATTTAAATCTCATGGGGAAAATCTAGTTTCCTCAGTTGGCCTAAACCAATTCCGTTTCTCAGATTCCTAGAAACACATCCCAATTTCATTCCAAAATACCCCAGAGACCTCCTGAAGAGGATCGTCAGTTTCGTCGTTTATCTACACAATGTAAGCTAGTGCAGAATACATATCCAGCTTTGTTTGCTGTTTCACCTTGACGCGCGAATCGCTGCAGAGGATTAAATGTATCGAGCCGGAAGATTCACGGTGGGAATCGTTTAATCGGATATGAGAAATGGAACCATTCGACGATGGAATGGATGGAGAAAGCTTGGGCAATAAAGCAGAAAACTGACAGGAGAGTTTGTCGCATCATCCTTCGCTGATGCGTGTAATGCGACCAAACTCAATCCGATAGCAGCACCAAACGCTGTTCGATGTTTGATGCTTGTTTGAGCTTATCTGCTCTATCTCGTCTCACTTTTCTTCTAAATGGATTTCATTTCTTCTTTTTAGTGAAAATAAATCGTATAGATTAGAAGAAAAACAGTTTTCATAGCGACATGTTGCAGACAGGTTTACGTGGGGCTATGCCGATAATATCCTTCCAACATTATTGAGAATTGTATTTGCACCTCGTCGCATACCTCTAATCCTTTCTTATCCTACCCATCCCGATTAGAACGCATCTCTCTCCAATTGCCTAGCTGACGATAAATAAATTACGCTCGGCTTTTCCTTCTTTCCACCATCCCACAGGCAACTAATCTCGAAAAGTGCACGGTGAAACAGATTATATTGAAAAACTTTTTCGAAAGAGCTTGTACACGTCCAACACATTTTCCGGAGCAACTAGCGGCACCTACCGACTGCCGAGAAGTCCTCACCACCCTACCCGCACACTCACCCACCACCCAGATACAAGCCCAAACTGTGAACAAAGTATGTGTTAGAGCATGAGGATGTTGAGAAAAAAAAACACAAAGGAGGAAATTTGAAATAAATTTCAATTGGCGCGTTTCGGAATTTTGTACTCAAAACAAAAAAAAAGCGAGCCACACGAGTTTCAAACTGGGAAGCTGGGTCACACGTCAAATTAATGTCGCTCTTTCCCACCAGCTTATCGGTGTTTTAGAACATCGCTTTAACCTTCGTTGCGAAAAAAATGAGGATATTCATCCCTCCAACAATCCAGATCGATCGATTTTGGTCCGCAGTAGATGGGCATTTGGAGAAGGTGAAGCAGCGCCAGAGCAATATTTTATGCCATTCTAGGAAAAGCTTTCCTTCCACGTAGAGAAAGGAACATTTCCATACGCTGTTTTTAACGTTTCCTTCTACATGAAGAGGAAAGATGAGGAGAACCGATAACAACGAAAATACATTTGTAACTTTTCACTCTGAGTTTACTTCCTCCCGGAGAGTCTGACAAGCAGCATGGCTTGAGATAAGTTTTCTGGCTTTGAGTAATTCCTTTTTTCCTTGTACGACTATCCTTGTACGATACGATGTTAAGGAAAATTAAAATGCTTAAATGGTTTTGCTTTTACCAAAGAAGCACCCAGTACAACGAATTTTTGTTCAAAACATCTTCTTTGTGAAGGTGTCTCATTTTGCATTAACTTATCCCCTATCG
Organism: Anopheles christyi; assembly: GCA_000349165.1. Lineage (NCBI taxonomy): Eukaryota > Metazoa > Arthropoda > Insecta > Diptera > Culicidae > Anopheles > Anopheles christyi. Next base: position 6,345 of record KB676258.1, on the reverse strand, counting down.
CCCTATGAGTGACAGTGATAAAGATCGAAAGCAAGTTATAAAAGGTGTCGTACAAATAACGAGAAATTGCCAACAAAAATGCGTCTATTACACATTCGCTACTTTCCATCCGGACCTTCATGTACTTTAAATGAAAACATCCCGTTTAGCATCCGTCCCCAATGGCGGTCGATCTCGCGACTCACACTTCACCTACTTGTGTGTCGTCCATAGCAAAGGAACCAATCCAACCAGGGCAACAACCGAGCCTGGCCCCACCTTCCCATGGAGCGGCGGGGTAATGGGTTTTGGTGTACTTTTTTCACCTTGCAACCAAATACCGAAATTCGTTTCCACCTGCGACGAGCAACGAACCGTGGTGCACAAATGAAGTCGCAATAAAACTTGACAGCTGTCACTCACACCCTCGCTATCGTTACAAGGCACCACAGACAGCCAAAGGAGCCAAGGAACTTTCGGGTGCTATCCCGGTGGGGCAATGTCCCCGCTTCTCAGCTATCCATGGGACTGCCCGTATGATGAGTTGCTCTTGGTAAACAAATCACGTACCCAACAAAACGACCAGGACGATTCCAAGCTTCGCGGGTGAAGTCGAAATTTCACATTTGCGCGTGCAGAGGAAGATGCGCTGAATTTTATATTCGTTTACATTTTATTTCCCCGGCAGCCATTTTCGTCTTTTTTTTTGCATTGCTCTTGATCGTAGGCCCGAGATTTGCATTCCAAAGGCAATTTCTCCGGGTTCAAAGAGAAAAAAGTAAAAGTAAGTGTTGTTGGTGTTGTGTCCTACGTTTTCTCCACAACCCTACTGCCACTGGGCACTCTATCGTAAAAGTCCCAAGGAATGGAAGTCTTCGAACCTTGAGACCGCAAAGAACGCTAGAAGAAACAGACCACTCTCTCCTGTAGGTATAATTTCCTTGATGCAACAAAGTGAAAGAACAGCAAGGGTAAATTATGCTACCCGCACACCTGAGTTGTGAAATTGTACAAAGTCACATATAGCTCAAGTGCGTTGAACTGGGTCCTTCTACGGTCGGTATGAAGATATTTTAACACCGGCAACTCACCGGCAGCACTGCGCGTTTGAGCGTACAGCTAACAGTACTCAATGGTACCAGTCTAATGTTCTGCATACCTCTAGAGCTTGTGCTTCAGCCGAGGCAAGTTTTACGCCCAACATGAAATTTTCTCACTGCTTAATAATTCAGCATCACTCTCCTTTGCCCCGACGTGTTTCAAGTTGTGTCTTACAGGTTGAAGCAAAAGCACAGAACGGAAGAGTAGCCCAAAAATGTATCTTTGTTGCACAGTGGCTTCTAGTACGTAAGGAACCATTTTGTATCGCTCGTTTAAAACCTTGACGTAGCGCAACCAATCGACCGGTTAACCCTTGAGCTGGCGGGAGCTCTCACATAAGAGGTAACATCCACCCAGCCCGTATGATGCTGCCTTCAAGTCCTTCTTCCGTATGCTACCTGCACTACTCGAAAAATCGATGACCAACCTCTCCTTCTTCTTCACTCGACACACACACTTCTACTTTGGAGCTTTGGTGCGATGGAAAACTTTTCGCGCTGTTTGCCTATTCATAACCGATCACTCAGCCAAATTCCATCCAAGCTTGATTCGCGCCAGCAATGCAAAACTTTTACGAGTGTGCTCTGGCTCTGCTCTGGGTTCGCCGAGAAACGAGCAGCTGCGAAACTATTGTTAGAGGACTTGCTGCTAAATTTCTCGCGGTCAGCTAGTTATAGTTGTGCAATTATAAATCATACGAGAAGTTCGAGATGGATGGAAGCACGTGTAGAGTCAAGTGTCAGTCACGAATGGTTTGGATGTTTTTTTGGGAGGGTCCATTGTTTATTGTCGGTAGCCCTATGGCAGCGAACCCTTATCAACTAACTAGTCGATGAAAGGTTTTCTTTTTTGCTTTTTTACAAACGAATACCTATGCCGCACTATTAATTACCCAACGTGCCCACAGTCGAAAAATAGAACTTGGTGTTCGCGTCGATAACATGGGACCACAGAGTGACTGTCTCGGAAAAATTCTTGCCCAATTCTGCACAAACCCTCCGAACGTGCCGAAAACGCTACGGCAAAGGCAAAGTTTTGCTGCCTCGAGGTCAACCGAAACAGTCCGATCGACGGATTCGAAAATGGGTTTGACGGGAGACATGGAAAATGGCTTAAATCGCCAGGTCAGGTTCTCGATCGAAGCAGCCGATAAGTCACGTCCGAACCTAGGGCGTACCGGGCGTACCGGGCGTACCAGACACGTACCGGTTGATAGATAGGCGTACTATTTTCTTCCCGCACTGCTCCAAATCTTCTCGGTGCGCGTGTGAGGAAAGTCCAAAAGCGCATGACATTCATATTTCGCTATTTTGTGCACGTTTTTCTGTTTTTTCCCCCCTCTCTAAGGTCAATATATTTCGCTTCGATGGCTGCCGGCTCCCCTTTTTCACAACATCGTGTGCCGGGGAAAGCAACATACAAACACAGATGAAGCAATTTGTTTGACGGGGAGCTCTCATGGTCCACCATAATCGTTCCAATGACGGATAGATGTGATTCCTGCACGTTCTAGCCCTTCGGGTGAACAAAAATATCGAAGGGTAAACTATGCCCCTCTACATGCAAAAGATAGAGAAAATGTGCTGTATGATGTCGGCGGAAGGTGGCGGTGCTTTAATCGCAACACAAAAATGCATGCCAAACATGAGATTGTACTCCCTTTCCTCACGACACACGGCCTAGGAAGAGAACCATCTTGACCTAACGGCGGCCAATGTGAACCTGCCTTCGTACAAGATAACATCAAATCCCAAGAACATTGCCTGGGACGAAAGCACACCCTCGAAACAATCATGGTTTGGTCCCCTTGTTTTGTTGTTTTCGCGAGAGAGGTGGAATCGGTACAGCAATGATAGCATGAAATTGCTTAACATAATCGCTGCCGGGCCTACGGCAAGGATGATACACGTGGGATAATTTGATTGACAAGCAGACGACGAGCTTTATGACATTGGTGCTGCCGTAGAATTTTCCTTGTACTCGTTCCATTTTGTTTGACAAGCGCTTTTAATACAGTGATCGAACAATGATGGAGTGCCATACCGGGGGTTGGTGGGCAGTGGAGGAGGTCTAACATGTACAAGACGGCACACCGATTATTGCAATCTGCAAAAGAAAGTTGTTCCTTCCCTGCGGGCACGCAGCACTCTTCCAATATGGGCGAGAATGTCGAAATTCTCGTAAAAACGCCGAAACCACCTTTCACAACGGTACATTCGAGTTATTCTGATGGGTGTGTGGTAATGATGACTTTTTAAAAACCATCTCCAAATGTGATCTTGGTCCAGATTAACTGTGTTCTGAGAACCTTTCACTTAACGGTTCTGCTGTCAGCAACGCATGTCCATATCGGGATGATATGAAAGTTGAATGTCACCAACCAGCTTTCCTCCATAAGGGACTATAAAATGTGATTTGATAACGCCAACCAACCAATTCACATTCAATTTTGAAAAATCTACTTACCTTTCTTTTTAATGCGCACACTGTCTCACAGAATGGTTTCCTATACCCGGAACTCACTAATCGTTGATGCCGCTGCCGGATGGCCACTTGTCACAAGTTATCTACCACTGCCTTCTCTGCACCTTCTGATGGTTTACTTCCTAATTCACACGATAATACCGTTGGGATTAAATATGATATGATACTACGTTTTTGCTATTGCTCATCCTTCCTACATTAACCATCGGGCTATTGGAGGTGAATTGCTTCTTCACTGCTAGCTTCCCTTCCTACAAACTCCACACTAAGTGGCGACCTTTCTGAGGTTATGTCAAGCTTGCCCACTCATTTGTCAGCCTATCCCCACCCTCTGCCTGTCTGCGATACACCGAGCAACCGGTTTCTCTTTCACTTTACACTTTGCACACAAATCGTCGATGCTCGTCGGTTACCGGTGGTTGCTGCAACCTTTTGACATTTTTGCCGTCATAGCGAAACGGAACCGACCAACACTCTGGGATGGAGAAGATCTTCAACTGTGAATTGTGTGGAGTGGCTTGGGCCGAGCAGAGAGCTTCAAGATGTGGTAGCAACAAAAGCTTTCGTAAGGGAAGTAACGGAGAAGCAGAATGATTTCATATGACACTCGGGGTTGGAGATGTCTTTAGTTTTTCTTGTTTTTTCATGTTCTCAGCTATCCCATTCATTATTGACTGCAGTCGGTAACTGACACCGTTGGTGTGTGTCCTAGAGACGCTGGTTCACCTTTGCAAAAGGATATGTGGCTTGGGTAGAATTCTACCTTGCCACCAGGAAAACTATGTCACAAAGAGAACATCAATCTGTTGTATATTTGAAGATGTAACCTTCTTTCAGAAAACTACAATAAATTCCCCATTTGCTTATACATTCTTAAATTACCCTCATTGCAATTCGCACAACTCACTGTCTATTTAATTCCTAAAATCCAAACTGAGAGCAGAAATACCAGGAAAAATGTTGTTTACACGCACCGCCAGACATGCCCTTACGGGGATGCTCAAAGGAAGCAAACTTTCAATCGCAACAGAAATGGCTCAAGCTAAGGTTATGAAGCGTGACGTTCAACCCAAACAGCAAGCAAGGGTACACTCACAAACCACCTCCTTTACCACGAAAGGACAAGCTAAATCTTGCTCCTTCCTAGACAATCTTCTTCGCCAAAAGTTGCTTCACAGATCTAAGAGATGCTTCACGGGCACACAAATTTCGGTTCCCAGGAACAAACATTTAACTTCCCACAAACCTACCATGCATATAGCGGGAGCACGTGCACCAGAGGGTTTAGGAAAAACGGAAAACATGAACACAGCATGTTCCTGCAGCCCAAAGCGTGGTAAGTGCTGTACGGTACCACCTTCTCCACAGAAGGGCCAATTTTGTTCAACACTGTTTTGTGATTTTTGGAAACCGCCACTTAATGTTTCTTGTATCCTTCACAAACAACACGTGAAGGTACGGCTGTTCAAGATTCGGGATAAACACTGCGACTGGGATGGATGTACATACACAAACAGGTACACACATACGGACTCGCGCAAAGAAGGTCATACGCAAACAACGGCAAATAATATACGGTGCCAAACCGCCAAACCCCAAGACAGGCAGCAACGCAACAAACCGTCCAAAAATTATCGATTACTTCCCGCAACGGCCGCCGTACGAGAAATACCTTTCGGTCCGTTACCGTTCCTTTACACCTTGGCTTCACTTGTTTGCAGCAGAATTACGAGGCAACGCGCTACGTTGCGTGGTTGCGCGCTCAGGTTCGTGAGCTAGTGTGTTTCTCTGCAGAACAACCTGCAACAGCGAACCAATAAATTGGGAATAGATAACGGGTTCCCGCAAGTGAGGAACGGCAAGAAGCTCTCGGTGTTCTGCTTTGACCGCGCATCGGTTTGCGCTTAAAGGCCCATCAAAATTACAGTGTTACAGTAGGTCGTGGTGATTATGTTTTGTGGCTATCATTTTTGGGCTTTGTTCTTTGATAGCATGTGCCACATCTTAGCAGCCACTGGACTTCAGTCATTCTTCCCAGGCCAGTATCCTTGACAACAGGAAACAAAAAAAACTTCGCCAAGCTATAGTAGGTCACGATGTAGGAAACTTCTTACGAAGATATTCCCCATGTCACAGCCTACTTATTAGGTCACAGTGAACAGCAAAGATTATCCAAGACTTGCCAACACTCGCCGAGTCGCTTTCCAATTCGGGGAACTATCTTGAAGCATCCCTCAAGGAATGCTGCAGAGAAAGCAAGGCCAGTTCCCTTCTCGCTGGACAATCGCCTTTTAGCCTTCGTGTTGAAGAAGCACACCACCACCACCAACAAAAACAACAAAACATAAGATTTTGCTCCTGGCGAACGCTCAGTCACCTGCAATCACACCTGACGCAGTATTGCTCTCCATTCTCTTGATATCTCTCTTTCCCTCTCTCTCACTCTCTCTCCTTGAGTGAGATCTCCCCACAACCACACAGCCAATCTTTTCCCTGAGCCCTCGGTTGCTCTCTGCTGGTAAGCTTACACACGCACAATCACGACCGGTGCTCGCATTCACCCCTCTCACACAACAAAACATAAAACTGGTTCCTTTCGTTGGAATGTGTTTGGATTGTTTGAGTGTGCGGATGAGGTTAGGATGTTTGACATTTTGGTTTGTTTTTTTTTTTTTTGGGAGTGTGAAGGATATAAGCTCTGTGCTGACAAACAAACGAGAGCTGGAGAGCATATCCTGGTAAACAGAGACACAAAACAAAAAGGTTACAACAATCACATCA
>KB676247.1:0-19403 GCA_000349165.1 Anopheles christyi | reverse complement strand
TTTTTTTTAAATATGCACTTTACCAGTAATTTTGAAATTATGCATTCATGCCAAGTATGATGACCTTCAGGTCTTTCCCTATGTGCGAAATATTGTTTACATGAGCTTGCAGCGTATGTTTTTTTCTGTTTTCAAACGTAAACATAAACAAATCTTATTTATTCAGCAGAATTTTTTCTTTCGACATCACAATAGTTACTAAAGTTAAGTCCCATACAGAGCTAGTTAAAGTGTTACTTTAACATATATTCGTAAAGATTAATAACTTTCTAAATAGGTAAACCCAACATAACTTGAATTTGTGGTCTACAGCAATGAAGTGAAGCAAACGTTCGGGACATAACATCCTAAATATGGTTTAACAGTTCCAAGTACAACGATGATAATTTAGACAACTATTTACGATCCTAAGAAAGTTGAAGTGTTGGGAACCTAGATTTGAAAAAATGTGGAAAAATACTCTTAAATGTGGTTTCAACATGGTGCAAAAACCATCGACCGAATTGATCGTGTGCGCGGTTTTTTACATCTGTTGTTTAATATATTCTTTCTACAAAAACTACGAACTGAGCAATGGTAAGCGAAATAAAGAATGCTTTAGTCAATATCTACTAACACTCTCTTAATGTTTGTGCCTTACAGAAAACTTGGCAAACTATAATAGTCTCGATGCCGGCTGGTCCCTATTGAACTACCGACGACGGGACGATTTCGATTGGGAATGGGAACACTACCTTGGATTCGTTCAACGAAATGGAATATATTTCCTACTGCACTTAATTGCGACTGAAGTTTCTCGGCATTTCTGTGCCAAGCACATGTCGACTGTACTAACGATCTACGGAATGGTTGTGATCTATTGCATGTACAATGTGACAGTATTAGCGGTTATACTAGCACAAAGCTTATCCTTCTATTACGCGAACCCTCCAAAGTACTATCGTCGTACAGTCTGGATGAAAACATTCCTATGGATAGCGATAATTAACTACTTTAAGGTGTGGTACTTTTACGACAAGTTGAACGCACACTTCGACATCGATAACGACCAGCTGCTGGAGCTGAGTCTGATCACATCGTGGAACGTCATCAAGTGCGCCAGCTTCTGTCTGGACAAGTGTGGCGAGGGACCATTGGCGGAACATTATAGTTTGCGTGATCTGATGGCTTACTTACTGTACTTTCCTCTGCTACTTATGGGGCCAGCTATCGTTTACAGTCGCTTTAAAACGCTACACAACCATTTCAAAGGAGAGATTGAACCGCACACCCTTCCCGATCGATTGTGGACACTGGCGAAGCGTTTGATGATGGCCTGGTTCTGGATACTGGTCATGCTGGCAGGACAACATTTTCTCTACGTGAATCTCATCCAGCAAGACCTGGAGCTATTACAGTACGTCAACCTTTGGGCACTTTACGGCCTTGGCTTTCTGATGGGACAGTTTTTCTACATCAAGTACGTAGTGTTTTACGGTGTTGGGATCGCTTTTGGTCGGTTTGATGGAATAGACATGCCCGCCAAACCCATCTGTATCGCACGGGTCAACCAATACTCAGACATGTGGAAATATTTCGACCGAAGCTTGTACGAGTTCCTGTTCAAGTACATCTACACCGAGCTCTGCACAAAAACGTCCTCGCTGCCTCGCAAGGTTCTAGCCAGCCTGGCCACGTTCGCGTTCATCTACATCTGGCACGGTGTGTTTCTCTTCATTCTCATATGGTCACTGATTAATTGGATTTGCATTTTGCTCGAAAGACTGGTTAATCATTGCACGGACGCCGATAGCAGGTGGCGTGCCGTCATCGGAACGCACGTGTTCATACCCTCGGTACTTTCGAATTTCTTCTTTTTTGCCTCCGAAAAGGTGGGTTTCATCTACCTACAGCGCACGTACACCGAGGGTCTAAGCAACTACATCGGTCTGTACGTGGTCTCATACTGCTTCTACCAAACTGGGCAGCTAGTGAAGTTTGTACAGACGAATCGTGCTACTGTCAAGAAGCGAATGAAATGAAAAGTAAAGAGAAGTGATTTATTTGAGCCTACTTCTTGCCTTCCACCATTATAATATGATATCCGAACTTGGTCTTAATTGGTGGATCCGTGTACTTGGGCGCATTTGTGGTAGATATCGGTAACGCAAACGCAGCATCCTGGAACGGTCCCACCATGGCACCTCGAATCTGCCACCCAAGATCACCTCCCTGGCGTGCCTTGTCTTCACTGTAGTTGGTCGCCACTACATTAAATGCCTGCCCTTCCTTCAGCTTCTCTAGGGCTTCCATTATTTTGCCCTGCTTTTCGCACAAGATGTGTCGTACCTTTACCGCAGTGCCACCCTTTTTCTCTTTCGCTGCGCCTGGGAAGCGTGCAATTGTTAACCGTGTGGAAAGCATAGGTTCACCGATGTAATGTTACCTTCCTCTGCACCACCTCCTTTCTTGCCACCACCCTTGGCTGGGGCTGCTTTGGCTCCTCCTTTCGCGTCCTTTTTCGGTGGCATCGCCTGCTGTTTGTTTTCAAAACTATCTTGCCGGTTCCCTGTCCGAAGGTCTTGTTTTTTCTAATCTTTACAGCAGCCGGCACGCTCGCAATGTACTGACATTAGCCATGGCCTTTAACAACACGTCAGTCGTATTTGGGAAATTAAAATAAAGTATGAATTGTTGTACTGTTTAGAATTATATTTTTTGTATTTTGTGAGAAAATAAATCATAATTTTAGTCTACCACTTTTATTTATCAGGTTTTAAAGAAATTGTGCAGCTTAAAGTAACGAACCACATCGTATATTCTTGAGCGATAACATTCGTTGACGTTTACTTTCCAGCCCACACGAAGTTTGCTCCCAAACAAATAAACACGTCGTGTTTTTTTCAGCTCAGCAATTTATTCGATAATGTTGAACGAAATCTTCTTCTAAGCAGGATTAACCACAGTAAACGTGTGCTGCATGTAATCATCAACTGCAAATAGTCGGGTTTACCTAGAAGGAACACAGAGTTAATCGCGATACCATGTCTCGCCACCGAAATGTACGCAACGCTGTCTACGATGGTACGTAATCCCGTAAAGATGAGCTATAAAAAATAATTCACTCAATCACTCGATACATTTCACCTCCTGATCAGACTACGACGATGATGACTATCAGTATGGGCAGTCGGTGGAGGATGATTGTATCTCGCCCACCGATGCTCAGCAATGGATTTACGATCGTGCCAAAGGACAACAAAGTATGTCCGAATTTCGTGCAAACAATCGCGACATCGAAGAAGAAGACGACGATGATCTGGCGGCTGAAAATGCACGCGTAGGCACTATTCACAAGAGGCGCGTTTCGGAGGTAAACATTGCTGTGCTTTCTGCGGTTTATCACGATACAAAAATATCATTTTATTCGGCAGTGCTTTCAAATGCCTGATTTAAACGATGATGACCGAGCACGACTTCTGTCCTGTATGGATGAGATTCGGGATATCGTTGGCGAAACGTGCAGCGACCGGCAGATGGTGGAAGCAATCATGAAGCACGATTACGAATGCAGCAAGGCACTGGACGAGATATTGAACAGCAGCAAGACACCACCGGCGATTGGTGCCAAATCGGGAAGCAAACTAACTGCGGGTGATACGATGGAAAAAGGTAAGATTGGCCTGCCGCCGCCACCAATACACTGACAGGGATAGATACGGTAACGCGCGGCGCGCATTACAACACATGGCTCAGTACGGTTCAATCATTCTTGCATATTGTGAAATTTTTAATGAAACTATGGGCAATAATATTGTGCAATGCAATTTTTAAATTTAAATTTTATTTAAATCTTACTAGTTTTGTATTGCTTTCGTTAAGTTAGGACGTGAAGTTTCCCCTTCTTCTATATATTATTTTCGGTTTAAGTTATTGTATCTTTCCAAATCACATGCTTCTTCCAAAGTGCCGTGGCTATATAAATTTCCGGTATCGCGTTCGAATATGATACAATTCGATTTCGTGTGGTATCGTGCGCTCACGTGTACACTGAAGCTGTACGCTTGAAGTTTACTAACGGACGTTCAATTTCAACGCATTTTTCTTTTCGGTTTCATCACTCCTGTTTGCGGCGGCTTGCAATAACACACTCTCTTTCGACAAATCGGATGGGCATCACAATTGGTTTGCTTACGGAAGGTAAGACTTAAAAGCTTCTTCTACTTCCCTGAGGACTTCGGCTCCAAACCAGCCTCCTTCGCTAGGTTCAGCCCGCTTTGCTTTACCCAAGGTGCAGTTCGGAGTCAGTGTTGGTGGTGGCGGCAATTTAAATGATCTCGTAAAACAACGTATGAGACAGTTCTCGTTAAATGATCCTCCGGTCGATGAGACCATCACCAACGAGAAAGAGCAAGCTGGCGAAAAAGAAAACAGTGAGCCAAAGAAAGCTTCTCTTGGAACGCCGCAACAAGCCACTACGCTCGCACAGTTTGCAGCCCTTTCGATAGGAGCGAGTGCTCCTGTTCCTATGAAATCTTTTACGAATCTTTCTGAACTGGCCAAACATCATCTTGAATCAAAAGGAACGCCACCCACCATTCCTGCAGTCGCTTCGCCGAGGTTTGCCGTCCCTCAGCTTTTTAAGCAACCGTTTGCATGTGCTTCCCCGCCAGTAAACGTGACAGGGAGTGATGGTACCACGTCCTCCTCCTCCCAATCCACCAACCAACAGACGATTGATCAGAGCGGTTGGATTTTGGACTTGAAATCGGCCCTTATTAAAAAGAAACCCGACGCAACTGTTGCATCAGGCAGCAAGGGCTTAAAGAAAGGTGGTTCCACTTCGGTGGACAAAATCCAGTACGGCTTCATCGATTGTGATATTTCGGAAACGTCGAAACCGACGATCGATGAGTTTTGTACGATCGATGCAAGCTCGGTCCTGGAAAAGGATCTATCGGGCCACCGCACCTTGACTTCTTCACCTATGGGTGTTGTACTTGGTATTCGTTATCGGAAACGAAAGCTGCCGGTACATGTTTCACACTACTTTCAAAAGTATACAACAATCGTGCCTTTCCGGTTCGATATGCCTTCACCGGACGATATAGTGCTCGGGCATATTAAGAAATATCGCCCATAGTGGCAGCAGCATCACGGCGCCGGTGATGACTGAATAGAGAAAGAGAGTTTGTAATGACTATCCTGGAACTGATCACTTGACTTGACTTGATTAACCTTATGTACTGTATTAAATGTTTATTTTCCTTGTTTGTGTATATTTGAATCCTTAGGTCTCTTAAGTTTTTTTAAAAATCAAATAAACAATTATTTTATGTCATACTTCAACTTAATGTCGCATTAGAAATACTTCGCTCGGAGGATTACACATACTTTAAGGCCTTTGTATTTTTTCGTTTTATCATACATTTGATCTCTTTCTCGACTACGAACGCCACTCTCAAAATGTTTTAGGTATCGGTGAACGCTTGCTGGAACGTTCGGAAAAGAAGCTACAGGCTGCTGGCCGCAACGTACCGATCATTGTTGCAACGCCCTCTGCCGAAACGCGTCCCTCAAACGATGCTGCATCAACCATCATTATAACGCCGAGCCCATCGGTGGCTAAGAAAACGCTCGCTTTCGAAGTGACCAGTAGTCCTCGGATGCAGTCACCCAGTGTGTCCGGTCGCAATACGCCCGAAATAACCGAGGAAGCCCGGCAGCAACATCAGATGCAAAACCAATCGCTCAAATCGACCCCCAAGGAACCATCTAGAAATGCGAAGGAGCTATTTGGCAAGGAACGGGGTGACCGGAAGGATCACATCCATATGGTGGTGATTGGCCATGTTGATGCTGGCAAGAGCACACTGATGGGACATTTGCTCTTTGACACTGGAAATGTTTCACAGCGCATCATGCACAAGCACGAGCAGGAGAGTAAAAAGCTGGGAAAATCGAGCTTCATGTATGCCTGGGTGCTGGACGAAACTGGTGAAGAGAGAGAGAGGGGCATTACGATGGACGTCGGTAGTACGCGGTTCGAGACGGCCAAGAAGGAGGTGAGGAGACTTGAGAAGAATCAACCAGTTGCATTAGATCTGGAATTTTATATACCCTTCTTCCAGATCACGCTGCTGGACGCTCCCGGACACAAGGACTTTATCCCGAACATGATATCGGGAGCGAATCAGGCGGACGTTGCGTTGCTTGTAGTGGACGCAACACGGGGTGAATTTGAAACCGGCTTCGAGCAGGGCGGTCAAACAAGGGAGCACGCCCTGCTGGTGCGCTCTCTTGGCGTAAGTCAGCTTGGCGTGGTCGTCAACAAGCTAGACACGGTCGGTTGGTCGAAGGAGAGATTTGATGAGATCGTGAACAAGCTCAAGGTGTTTCTCAAGCAGGCAGGGTTCCGAGATGCGGATGTTACCTACGTACCATGCTCAGGACTGACCGGAGAGAATCTGGTTAAAGATCCGACAGATGCCGGATTGACGCAATGGTACAATGGACCGACACTGTTGAAAGTGATAGGTAAAATAACTGTTGACACGATCTTTTTTGTACCGGTACTAACCCCTTTGATTTTATTTAATAGATTCCTTCAAAACGCCGGAACGCGCAATAGATAAACCGTTCCGCCTATCGGTGGCAGACATATTCAAAGGCACCGGATCCGGATTCTGTCTGTGCGGTCGAATCGAGTCCGGCATGGTGTGCGTAAACGACAAGGTGCTGGTTTGCCCGAGTAAGGAGCAGGCGGTGGTTAAGAACATCACCATCGACGAGCTACCTCAGCAAACTGCATTCGCAGGTGATCAGGTCTCGTTAACGCTTGCCAACATCGACATCAACAACATCTCGGTCGGCTATATCCTATCCGACATTTATCATCCAGTCCCGCTGGCTACCCGTATACTGGCACGGATCGTTGTGTTTAACATTAAGGTTCCGATCACGCGTGGTTACCCGGTGTTGCTGCATCATCAGTCGCTTATCGAGCCGGCCACTATTCGCAAGCTGAAGGCACAACTGCACAAGGGTACGGGTGAGGTCATAAAGAAGAATCCACGCTGCCTGGGCAACAACTCATGCGCACAGGTGGAGATTGAATTTCAGCGACCGATCGGTATGGAGCGGTATGCAGATTTTAAGGATCTTGGAAGAATCATGTTGCGCGTGGAGGGTGTGACGATTGCCGCCGGGCTTGTTACGGAGATTGTTAAGTAAGGACAACGAAACTAGGTGACTGGCTCCTTCCTGTGCTTCTTTGCACTGTCGCCGCTAATTTGTTCCGTTCGACGGGTGTGAGAAGAGTAATAAAACTACAATTAAATGCGAGTAATCATTTAATATTATTTCACCCAGTGGCGACACTATTCGACAGTCGAAAGTTTTTGCAAAAAACTTAAATAATTTTTATTACAATTAGTTCAGTATTCTCTACAAAGATAAGGAACTTTTGCTGGAGATTTCGTAATGACGGTAAAATTACTTCGGGATGTAGTTGTACACAACGATTTCGTACGATCCAGCTTCCCCAAACACTTTGTTAAGGATTTCCTTCACCTTGTCCCACTCGAGACCATCGATACCACATCCGATCCTGGGAATGGCCAGCTTTCCAACACCGTTCTTCGCCATGTGCTCCTTCATCGCCTGCAGTGACTTGGTCAGATCGTCGTACGTAGGCTTCAGGTTGTAAGTTTTCTTCGTAATGAGATAATAGATGTATCGCTGTGAACCATCGGTCAGAACGGCCACTTTGCCGACGCCGACGTTTTGAGCCTTTAGTTCGTCAACCTTTCCATAGAGCTGCTTGAATCTCACCGCTATTCCAGCACCCATCTTCAGATCAGCCGCGACGCAGTGGGCCAACGAATGGTCCTTGGGAGCGCTGAAGAGGTCACCTTCGATCTCACGGACGCAGTTTGCCATAGTGGAAGAAGAAGCAAATGTCCTGCTGATTGTAGCGGATGGTAGCAAGTGATGGATTCGTGTTACAGATTTTACGGAACTAGAAACAATTTGGACGAATTGCCACTGTATCATGGAGGAAAGATGTTGGAGAAGATTTGTCAGGACAAAAAAGCAAAAAGAAACCGGCAAACCAAGCAACAGCTGTTCGAAAGTGTCAGCTATACCATCATGCGTTGGGAGTTGAGGATTTATTTTATTCCAACAAATTTTATTAAACACCGTTTAATGTGATGCTGGTGCTTAAAAAAAATTAAACCCGTTCTATTTCAAATGATCTCTATAAATAAAATTAATACAGTAATCATGTGTATGGTGATTTTGTCGAGCTGCTTTTGAATCCCATAGTGCAGTTAAGGTGAATGTCAAAATTACGCGCCACAGTCCATGACACACCACCAAACGCTATTCCCGTATTTACAGGACCAGCGCGCTCGATTCAAATGCCTTCCGTGAGTTTTAATTCTATTGAATCGTTTAGCTCAGAGGATCCGGTAAGTAAACCACCCATCAGCTAAGGCGTAAGGCCCAAGAATGGATCTACCATAAAGTAAGTCTTCTGCTTTCAGAATTACCCCGCTTCGAACCTTCTGAAGCCCGGCAACAAGAAATGGAAGTGTCGAACAGCCGGCGAACCACAAGCCTTCGTGGTGCTACGGCTCGAAGAACCGATCCACATCACTGGCATTGACATAGGGAACGAACATTCTGCATTTATTGAAGTGTTGGTTGCACGTAGCGGCCCAAGCAATCCGATCTTCACGGAAATTCTGCTAGCCACCAAGTTTATGAACGCGGTAGACAGTCGAAACTCAACCAGTACGAACGGGGTACAGTGCTTCAGCTCTTCCGCCCTGATACCGTCGTTGGCAGGGGAGAAGTGGGATTTAGTGAAAATCATTTGCACCCAACCGTTTAATTCCCGCGTCAAGTATGGGCTTACGTTTGTCGCGCTGCACACGACGACGCAAAGTATTGCGGAGAAAAACAAGAATATGTGTCTGGTGCCGGAGAAGTTTCAGCAACAGATTCGACAAGAGGCGAACAAGTCCAAAGCGGCGATAGGGTTAAACTTTGGTCGATTCAGGTTGCGCGAAGAGTCACCGGATTCGGACGATGCCGGATACTCGAACATATTTGCTCGCTGGAAAAACAAAGCGTCGGCAGCAGCTACGAGCTCAACCACTGCGGTCCCATCCGTCAGTGCGTTGATGCGCGATTCTAGCATCACGCTTAAGACACTGCAAAAGAACATCCCAACGCCCGGAAGCGTACGCAGTGTAGCAAAAGCGAAGCCGAAACCTCAAGCGTTTCTGGAGAGTGATGAAGAGGAAGATGTTAAGATTGTCAACACCAGCGTGAAGATTAACCGAAATGATGAATCCGTTCTGTATGACGCAGAGGATCATAAGCCTTCGAAGATATTGAACGAAAGTGTGATAGCATCGGGAGCCCTTGGCGAGGAAAGATGTGAAACGGGCACATCGAAGGCTGAGGCGAAAAAACCTTCCAAGTTAAACGATGTATCTTCTTCAAAGTTTAAAGACTTCCTAGACCTTGCCGGGTCGTCGAATCGAGAGCCAAAGCGGAATGAGGAACGAAAAAGCTTTAATATTGCAACTCCGGAAGCTGGAAAACCGCATAGTAATCAACCAAATTCAGAGAAGAAGAAACCACCAAGTAAACTCTTCGAAAAGTCGCGACCACCATTGTCTATAGAGAAGCAAAAAGTTCCTCCTGCAAAGCGATTGTCCTCTCCGTTAAAAAGCCCGCCAAACAATCCTCGGGATACTTCACCTTTGATGAAAAAACCGAGACTATTAATCGATTTGCAGGATAATAGTGATACAGAGGTGCAGAAACCTGTACAGTACAAACCTTTTGGAAAGTTGCTGGAGAATGTGGTTCTGGTCATAAGTGGAATACAGGTATGTGTGTAATACTTTTTGATGTTATTTCAGTTCCTGGATTACTATTTTCGTCAAATTTAGCAATTTCTATGATGCCATGTCATTAATTGTTCACTCCTTCTTTGAGTCACCACCACCTTCCGGGTTTTGTTTGGATTCACCGTCTGGTTCCTGTTTGATGGGTTTGTGGGGGAAAGGTTTTGAATCCGCATCCTCATCGGAACCGTCTTCACTTTCTTTCTCTGTACTCGAATCGTCCGAGTCTGAATGTTTTTCCTTTTCGGGATTTGTCTGAACTGTTTTCGGCTCGTTCGAGGTCGTTTCTGTTTTTTCCTCATCACTATCACTTTCAGATTTGTTTAACGTTTGGCTTCCTATTTCGACATCATCCTGTTCTAGGGGAACGAACTCTTGAAACTGAAGCAATGGACTAGCCATCGTCATACCGTCCACCGTATCGGTGGGCCACATTGTAACGGTATTGGAAAAATTGACTGCCCTTTTCAGCCCAGAACCACTGCTCAACTCTGTATCGGGCGAATGGGCCATTTTTTCCGCTTGTCTCGACGAGGAAGAACCATTAGAAAATCGTAACCATTCATTCAAGCGGTAGTATCCATTGTGGTCGTGCGCTATTCCCGCTGAAACTAACTGCTCCATCACTTCGTTCGAGAGGTAGGACAGGTCGGCTTCGGACAGTTGTTGAAGGCATTTGAGAAAAACGTATGCCTGCAAGTCAGTCAAGGTGCATGCTGAAAATCCGAACAAGCAAAGCAGTCACAGACATGTTGATAAAATGTCGTTAAGAAAAACTATTACACTTTATTTACCTCTGTTCATGTGGCAGGTGTAGTATGCGAGACCTTTCAGAAAGTAACGATAATACTTTTTGGGAATACCTTTGGATTGCACTGCTGAGTCCCCCATCTTTGCCGAACGATCTCTTTGCTCACACTGCTCAATTCATCAACTTGTTCAATGTTTGCTTCGATTCATTTCCTTAACAGAATCCCGATCGTGCCAACGTGCGTAACCATGCGCTTGCGATGGGGGCTAAGTATAAGCCTGATTGGGATGCGTCCTGTACCCATCTGATGTAAGAATATTTAAAATGCAAACCAAGAAATTGTCTCCTGCTAATTTTGATTCGCTTCTTTCAGCTGTGCATACAAAAACACTCCAAAATACAACCAAGTGCATGGAAAGGGAAAAATTGTAAAGAAAGATTGGATTGAAAAATGTTACTACAATCGCAAGAGACTTTCCTGGCGCAAGTTTGCCCTTGATACAGTGGAAGCGAATGCTTCCGATTCGGAAGATGAAATTGTAGATATTGCGAACAAACCGAAAGTAGAGGAGAAACACTCTAACGATGCAGCTCTAGTGGACACCGTTCAAGAAGATGCCGTAATGCTGCACGAGTTGAGTGACACGGATGAGGAGGCTGGTGGTGAAACCGTCCGAAAAGTATACGATAAAAGCACGGAAGAGGAAGGTGAACGTGTCAACGAGGACAATATGGTGGGAAGTTTGGAATTTTTCAAGGGTAAAACGTTTTACCTTCATCCCGAGCTGGCTGCCGTAGATAATATCAAGCTGGAGAGGTATATACAAATTTACAAGGGGTATGTGAAGTGAACTCATCAATGCACATACGAGGTTTTAAGACGATTTAAAAATGTATTTGTCCTCTGTACAATTTTAGAAGTGTTTCCAAAGAGATGGCCGGGGTGGATTATGTGATTGCGCGCAACAAGCATACATTACCGTCCTCCAGTCGGGCTGAGCTCGTGAAGCCTCTTTGGGTGTACGAGTGTAACGACATGGAATGTTTGATACCGGTAAATCGATATCGGATTGTTTAGTGACCGCTAACCGGATACTGTGTAAAGAACAACTCATCTCGGGACGAAATATGTATGTTGTAGTATTTATTCCGATAAAAAAAAACTGAATCGAAATAACATTGCGGAGCGTGTTTCCTATATCAAGCACACCAAACCAAAAGGCGCTTGCTCGGCACAAACCTAAACGATCATTTCCAGCTCGCGTGCGTACATGATCGCCTGCTCGGCCAACTCCTGGGACGGTATAGGTTCCTTCGGTTTGGCTAGCTCGTTCACAAATGGATAGAAACCGTCCGGGCTCAGCTTCCAGCCCTTCTTCTCACCAAACTGCTTCACCTCCTCCTTCGTTTTCAGGTTCAGCCGTTTGGCCGCCTCTTGCAGCGAGATTCGTTCGTACGAGCTTTCCAGACAGGCACCGATCTCGTTCCGAACCGTCTGCAGCAGGATGTCGATGAAGAAGTTGTAGCTTTCCGCCGGCACGTTACCCTTTGCCTGGAAGATTTTGTTGTACCGTCCCTCCATCAGATACTGTTCCAGCGCTAGCGGATGCCGAATGAAAGCGTTCGTCTGGATAATGTCGGCGGGCAACAACTCTAGCTCGGTATGGAACTCGGCCACCCGGTTCTGGGACAGCAGAAACAGCAAGTTCAATCCCAGCAGCTGGTACTTGTTCTTGGACTCACCGATCAGTGTGCTGGAAAAGCGGAAATACAGACAAAAGAACGGATAGTTTAGGTATTAAGGCTCAAGTAACAGAAGAATGTTCCTATCGGATAGTTACTTGTAGTCGTAGTAAAACCACTTCAGCTGCAGGATGTAACGCTCGAACGCCGGGATGTTTTTGGTGGCGATACTATACTCCACACCAATTTCAAGGATGTCTCGTGCGATAAGAAGTTCCTGCTGGTTGGCCTGTGCGTTCCCGGTCGGAATGTACGACATGCCAGCGAGAGCCACCTGAAACATCGATGCACAAAGCACATTTATAAACAATCCACAAGCTAACAAAAGACAGTGTCCGTCCTACCGCCATGCAATCCCGAGACTTACCTTAAGTTTGTCCAGAATTGTGCCACATAGTTTCAGATTGATCGGAGATTTGGTCCACTCAGTTTTCAGCTGTTTGTACAATGCTACCGTGTTTTCCATTGCGTCTCGTTTACGTTGTGTATGCGACGGAGATGTTTCTGTGGCAGTATGAAATGCTAGCCGCTTTTCCTTCTGTTTGCTCTTTATTTGCTCTCCTTCCCTCCGCGAGAATGATTGGTCGAAATTTTGTGTGTCATCCGTGTGTCAAAGTTGATAGCACGTTCGTAAGCGGTGAAGCACCGAACCGAACGCTGTAAACAATTTACGGGCAGGAATTTTTCATCTTCCGCCATTTTGAACTTCAACTACGGCGTCACAAAGCTTGACAGCGTCACTTTTCCGCTGTCTATACCTTGTTGGACACACGCAACGTCGAACAAGCTCGAACTAAAAAAGTGTCAACTTTTGCAAATTTCGAAGCGTTAGTTTTGTGCGTGATGCGTGCTTTTAGTTTTAACTGTGCGTTGGTGGGTGAAAAATAGGTTCGGGAAAATCGCAGTTCGAGCAAAGGTTAAGCAAACCACAAACCTTCATCTGGCGGGCGGCATCACAAGGCATCTAACTTTCGATACAGCGCTTCATTTCGTCCCAATTTGGCCCTGGCACTGGCGACCATGGGCAGACGGTGAACATTTATTGAATTTTGCATCATCCGCTTTCCTTCTGGCTGTGTATGGCAGTTTCCCGTGGCATTTTCCAATTCCGTGTTGTGATAGCAAGTGCTTCGTGTTGGCGTAGGTGCGAACGTAAATAGAAGAAGCGCCCCATTCGCGCGGGAACCAGCTTGATTGATAATATTTCGGAACAGGGTGAGAATAACATTTTCACAATACCGCCGTCAGCGACATCTAGTGGCGTCAGAACGCGCTCGCAGTACGCCGTCACCCGTCGACGGTCCGCTGCTGCTGTTGGCAAGAAGATAAACAAAACAATTCACCCCAACCAAAAAACTAAGGGTCGAACAAGAGGTGTCCAGCCCAGAAAGCAGTCATTAAGGGTACCGAGTAAACAGAAAATTTTAAGGAATAAAAAGTATCAGGTATGTGTTGTTGGTAAATGTGTGCAAAAAACCTGAGTTGCCGTAGTGGTTTGCCCCAGACCAGCGTCTGTAATGGAATGTTGTTTTAATTAGGCCCTTGACGTTTGTTGCTTTCTCCCGTTTCAGCCAGTGGTTGTTCTTGTCGATTGTTTGGCCAGAAAGACCAGGAAAAGCACTTCCAAAATGCCTAGAATAAAAAAAAGGCACGATGAGGAGATTTTGGTTATGTCTAGATCGAGGGAACTACCAGAGACGTTAACTGCGGGTAGGTCGCGTCGTACGATAAAGCCCAATCCAAAATACATGAACGACGAAATGCTCGTTCCATCCGCGAGGAACGCCGTCGACGAGAACGACTTGAGTGGGGAAGAGGAGTACATTGTCGATTACGAAGAGAACGATGATCCAGAGGATTCGGGTCTGGTTGTTCGGCGGTCGGTTGTCATTTCCACGCCGCAAACCGACGGGGCCCCAAAGCGAAGAGGCCGTCCACCCAAGCAAAAGAATCTGGACGCACCGCGAACCGAACCAGTTAAAAATCTTCGTAAGGAGGTACTGAAGAAGTTAGACTACAAGACGATTAGCATTAGCAAATCTCGCCACATGGGCTCACAGCAGCTTATGCTTGATGGAAGGCGTAAGCTGAACCTAACCATGGACCCCGTGGACACAGGTACGTAATATTGGTTTGTATTATGATTTTGATTGCATTCATAATCACTGGCGTACCTCCGTCGTTACAGATTCCGCCGATCAGGACGAAATGGACGATATGGATATGGATCGACATTCGCAGCGATCACGCGGTGAAAGTGCAGAGCAGGTGAATCGCTCGCAGAAGGTACTAAACGCGGCTGCGCTCAAGAAGCAAATTCCCGGTAAAATGATCGATCGTAGAAGTAGCGCTGTTAACAAGAGCTCGTTCGAAAGCAAAACGGACGGCACAACTGAGGAGGACGAGTACGACGATGAGGAAGATGAATTCTTTAACGACAGCGACGCAAAGATGAGTGAGGTTGAGCAAGCACTACCGGTGAAGCGTTCCGTCGGTCGTCCCCGTAAGCACCCGATCAAACAGATATCACCCTTTGGCGGCAAGGTACTGTTGCCGGGCATGAAAACATCCCCGACCGCTGCTCCCGTTCTGAAGCGCAAGGCGTTGGAAATGGGTGAAGAATCGAAGCAGGAATCGCAGCAGTCGAAAATGTTGCGCCGTTCCTACGGCCTGAAGAGTGTCAACGAATCGAACCAATCTCCGGACGGGGAATCGGATGACAACTACGAACTGGATGAGAAAAAGCTCAACCGATCCAGCTCATTCCAAACCTTACCGCGAGGAGCGGGACGTCCGCCGAAGAATTCCTACCCAGCGGGTCAGTCGGTAAAGACGGAGAAGAATAGTGTGGGCGGTGCCCCGATGGCCAATAGATCGTTGCCCGATGCGAAGCTTACGAAACCCTCGCCGACGATAACGATTGTGAACGTGAGCGATATTATGAAGATGCGCTCGAAAAGCTCATCCGACATCCGGCGTAGATTAGTGGAGCAAGAGTTTGACTCGGAGGATATGTCTGAGCAGGAAGATATACAATCGGACCACAAGCAGGAGGACAGCAAAACGAACAATCAGCTGGTGGCGTCCATCCTCGAACGCAAGAGGCCAATCTCGCTGGAGCACTTGCAGAAAGTGCGCCGGCATATACGCGACACGCCGAACAAGGGCGATATGAAGGGAAAGCAGCGTGCCCGTCCGGTGGCGGATATGTTTACCGAGAACGAAGTCGTGGACTTTGAGGACGTTTTGCAGAAGAATATTGTAAGCGCAGACAGGGACACCCGGCTGGTAACGGTTGGTGCGGTAAGAGGGCGTGGACGGCCATCTGGAAACCTGAAACAGGATGAAAATTTCGGTTACGCCACGGCACAAGGCAAGCGCTTACCGCAGACCAATATGGTGGGAAAGGCGGTAAGCGGTGGAACGACCAGACGTTCGCTGCAGCCGCCACGAATACTGAACGCGACCATGAAGCTGGGTGATAATCGTCCCCGCTCGAAGCAATCCGGTGGTTCGGGCGACAATCATTACTCGATCGATCTCACCGATCCGGACAACAACGTGAAGCTGGTGTCTTCTTCGAACGAAAACTCTCCAGTCAAGCGAACACCAGCCGCATCGGGCGTTTCGGGCCAGATAACAACGTTCGGACAAAAAACTGGAAACACTGTAAGATCCGCCGCCGCTATCGCAAGGGATAACAGTAGCAGTTTGCGTTCATCACAGGAGGTGAAGAAAAAGCGCGTCACGTTGTACGAAACGTGGAATGTGCTGCATATTAAATCGGTCGACTCGACGATGAAGCCGCCACAGCTGGCAATGCCGATGATAAGCCTCGGCAATGTTGCTGCTGATATCAAGATGCCATCTAGCGCCTGGTCGTTCCGTACGCTGCTGGAAAAGCGCAAAGTGCCTGCGAATGAAGGCGACGCAGTGTTCACTGGCAAGATACAGGACGGTACGATTAGCGAGGAGGAGAAAGCGAATTACGAGCCGAGCAAGATTATGTTCCGCCGGAAGGCGGTGTCACCGGGCAAGTTCAATGTGCAGTTCGATCGAACGGTAACTTTCCGTACCGATACCTACTCGCTGAACGTGGACGGCCAGAGCTGTAAGCTTATGGCGGCACCGAGTCGGCTGGACACGATTGAGGAGATCGAATCGTTGCTTAAGATTGTCGACCATGTGGATCTGAAACACAGCTGTATCGAGCTATGGCCGACTTCGCGTCTGCAAATGAGAGATGCTGCAGGTGGTATCAGGCGCGTCGCAGTTAGCAAAGATCCAGTAATAATGTAAATAGAAGAGTGGCCGTGTAAGAGCGAGGGCGTCGGGTTTGGATCTAAGAACAACAACCGTTGTTACATTTGTTATGTATTGTACAAATGTTTAAGGTAAATATTTCATAATGGAGCGTTTAATTTTCCATGTAAGGATAAGCGTTTTCAGCACAAACACATGATTATTAGGGATGTACTGATTTAAGATACACTTAGTCAAGACTAAGACTCAATCTTGAAATTCGAAGAAAAGCGAATTTCGGAAAAATGGAACGCTTTTGACATAAATTTTAATAAATAATCTTCCGGTGATCATTTAAAACTAGAATTGTCATACAGTTCCTCTTGCAATCTGAGTTGTTCCTTAACTTCAATTGGCAAAAAAACTAGGACCAGGTGCACGCATTGTCCAAATTGCAGCAGCGATATGATTTTAATCCGTCCTAGTAACCTTGGGCATATTGTAGGAAGATATTTTTTTATAAGGACATACCTTATGCGCATACCTTGACTGTCATCATTGATTCATAAAAATAAGATTAAAATTTTGATCCAATAACCCAATGACTCTATAAACCTTGGTTTTGCATACGCATGCCATGGAAGCAGAATGTTAAAATGTTATCTAAATTTAAATGCTAATGTAATTCTTTTTTCATATCTTCAACAGATCGCTTTTCACCGGCAGACCAACTCAAGCCTAAACTGTTTTCCCGCTTCCGTGTGGTTCGATCAGGCTACTAAAAATATGTTATAAGCTGTGCCTGTTTTAATTAACCACGATGGAGCGATTATGATGTTTGAAGCAAAATGCAAAATTAAGCTCTATCTTTTAAAGCAGGAATTTTGTAGTACATACAGTACTAGTAGTTTATTAAGGGGGGGATGATAATCAAGAGGAAATGATACATGCATGCAATATCTCCCGATAGGGCCATTCAAGGTAAAGCAAATAATATTCACTGATGCTCCATGTGCCCTCGTTTAGTGTGTATTTAGCTGTAAGCGAACAACAGTAAGAGTGTGTTTAGGAAAAGTTTAGTTTTTAACCACAATACACTTACACACTTACGAGTATAACTGTAATTGCAAACGAAATGAATAATGAGATAATTTCGAAACTTTATTTCAATTTGTTAGCTGACTATAACAAAATAGATCCAAATAAAGAGACACAAAAAACAATTAAGCAAACCTTTCATAAAGCAGGGAGAACACCTCAAACACATTCCCACTGGTTCTGCAAGGTGGCCAAATCGGCCGGAAGCTCTAAATCACCCGCCCTCGGAAAGCTGCTCTGAGTGCCGGGCTTTTGTACTGACCATGCCGCAACCCGGTTGGCTGCCGCAATACAATTCCCCAGCTCAGCGTCTGGATGTTTCGCTAGATAATGTGCCAATGCACCTATAAATGCATCACCGGCACCCTGAGGCGATAACAATCATATGCTAATATTCACCATTGTATATTGTGAGTTTAGGACACACTGTGTCGCGTGTACTTACCGTCGTATCCACGACTTTGTTCACCTTCATCGGCTTCACGTGGTACACGCGGTTGTCGTTATCTGGTTGTGCAAAGACGGCACCCTTCTCGCCAAGCGTCACGATAACCGTTTTGCATCCCATGTCCTGCAGTTTGTGTGTGGCTGCTTTCGCCTGTCTGCAAAGAATTTTGCAGTGATTCGTTAGCAGCAGTTTCACTAGCTCTGCAATCCGTACGAAAGTCATTACTGAACGTCGGTGACACTCGGCATGTCTGTTATCAGTGCTGCTTCCGTTTCATTTACGCAGAATATGGTCGCAAGGGAGAGTAGCGAATGTGGCAGATTCGATTCAGCCGGTGCTGCATTAAGGATCGAAACACCCTTGAAGGCATGCAGTGCGGCAATCGTTCCTTCGACCGGTGTCTCCAGCTGACACACTAGTACATGTGCCCGGTCGAAAAGGTCTTGTCGGCGAACAACGTCCGACGGTCCGAGACGCTTGTTCGCACCGGTCACTATAACGATCTGATTGTCCCCATTGTTGGCTACGTTGATCTGTGCGATACCGGTGCTCTCGTCGGGCACACGGTCCACATGCTCCACGTTAACACCTTCTGCTGCCAGTGCAGTGTAGTATGCCGTGCCCCACGGATCATCACCCAGCTTGCCGATGATTGCGGTACGACTACCCAAACGAGTTGCGGCAACACACTGGTTTGCGCCTTTTCCACCATTTCCCGTCGCAAATTGGGTGCCGTGTAGGGTTTCACCGACCTTCGGCAAACGTGGCACGTAGCTAGAGATGTGTTGGAAGGAGTAATAAAACACAGGACGATCGTTACTCCTCACCATCCACAGCATCGATCATAGAGGAACGGCAGCAAGAACGCAAACCTTATGAAATCCACTATGCACGATCCGAAGACGAGCACGTCGTAATCAGCACCACCGGAAGACATTATGTGTTTCACCTGCACTTTTGTGGAAATAATATCAAAATGATACACCTTGCACGGTTATCCCTTGCTGCACAACAGCTGATAAGGAGAAGGGTCGCAAAAACCGTCATTAAACGAAATAAAACACACACAACCACACACACACACACACACACACACACACACACACACACACACACACACACAAATACGCACACTCATGCATACGTTCTACGCACAAACAGTTGGACGTTTTCTCAGCAGCACATGGTCGAATTCGAATTTTTTGTTGCGCTTTCA
>KB676236.1:0-19442 GCA_000349165.1 Anopheles christyi | reverse complement strand
CAATAGTTCCAGTGTCTTTTCTCGCTGTCCTACTTTCCCTGGTATGCGTTGCAGTTTTCAATACACTCAATATTTCTCTCTCTCTCTCTTTCTCTCTCTCTCTCTCTCTCTCTCTCTCTCTACGATAGCATGTGAATGCATGTGAAGCTAAGCAAGCCCTACACTCCGCTACCGTTGATCCGAAATCGTAAAGAAGTGCAGCGCTACCTTTCTTGCAGCCCCCGGTACCGTGGCGGTAAGATCATATCCACTGAACTGGCATCTCTGGACGCCCACGGCACGCCCGCGAATACGAAAGCGCGCGTGCAATCGAATTGCATAAATTGTGTCACTCAATTTAATTGCTAATGCGCAGCTGCGAGGCGCCCATAATCTCCATGCACCGCGTATGCTGCATCTGGCTATGCGTCGGCAGCTTGGGGTTGGTAGACTGTACACAGTGCAACCACCGTCCCGTTTCCCAGATCGGCATTACACACATCGGGCATTATTCAATTTGTTTGCACGCTTGCAGGGTGCAATCGTTCCCGACCTCATCCATTCGCAAACGGCGATCGTATCGACTGAGGGTGGTCCATCGAGGGTGTGCTGATGGAAAGTACGCTTTTTTGTCTCTATAAATTGTGGTTTAACCCCTGGTGGGCTATGCTTTTGTAGTAATAATGTTACAAATCGCTTTGTGAATGCATAATGTTGTAAAGTATTTTCTGAAGACATAATTTCAATTTTAACATTAAATTGAGATCGTTAAAGAAACCATTTAAAGTATTTTCAAAAATGAATTTCAATTGTTTTATTTATAGTCAATAACAATAAACTACAAGCAACTATTATTTTTATTTATTAGAAAAAATATTCATCAAAATCAAAATCCAATTTTTTTCATTCCTCTCCAAAATTACATTCCAAATATTTCCCCCGTCATCCAAGAGTTCATTCAATTGACTCGCAATACTATCAAAACCTTCGCACGAGTCACGTTCACCTACTCGACGAATGGGTAAGCCCCCGTCGTTCAAACCCACCCGGTCGACCAGCGAGATGCAATAAAACTGTACCACCACAATGGCACTCATCCCACCACTTGTACCACTCTCGGTACAATCTCGATTGTACTACCGCACCATACCACAATAGGAAAATGGCCATGATAATGAAAATTTCGCACCAGTAAACCAGTCACCGGGCATGAGCGGGATAAACGTGACGGGTTTTGCGCAAAGCGTGCGCACTGCCAAGCACAGACCAACGAGGCCGTGTCACGGTCAGTGTCACTGCCACCCATGTCTGTGACTAACTCCAGGCTGCAACTACCTGAGCGCTGTGCCGAGAGTTGAGTGGGAGAGATGAATCGAAACGAGTGAATGACCCGTCGCCGTACCGCTTCATTTAAGTGCCGGTTGAGATGCGCTCGTGTGAAGGCGTGAGTGCATTGATTGTTGACTGCCATTTTGAGTTTGCGTTTGATGTGGTTTTTCACACCTTAGAAGGCGCAAGCATTACGATGAGAACGTTGATGTGATGGGTTGGGTGTCTTACAAAGGAAATCTTTTAAAAGGGCATTAGATGGACATCGTGCTGTTGAGACGGGTTGTGGTATAGGATTTAGTTCTAAAATGAAATATTTAAGACTATTTCTGATCTTGAATTATCAAACTCTCTCACTCATTCATTTTTTCTCAACTTTTTTTTATAATATCTTTTAACCTCTTCATCGATATTGCATATCCACCACAAACCAAAACTACACAACTGATTTTCATCCGTCTGTAGACTTCATCCTACTCACAATAATAGACCGCAAACTGTCACTGCTCTAATTGTGTTTGTTTAAAGATTCGACAAACTCTACTCCATTATGGGAAAACTAATCCTCCGTGTCTAATCCCTCCAGTACCGTTAACAAGGGATGGAATATTTGCAGATCACTTCCCCGACCGCTCCGTTCTTCGATTTCAGCTTTCCTGTCTTCCCTCCACATTGGGTTTCGTCGTTTGCCGCGCAAGGAATTTTCGACGCGGGAAATCGTCTTCGTAATAGAAAATTGAGGTTACGACAAAGTTGATTTTTGGTTTCAAACTCCAAGAACTCTCTTTCGCTCGGGTTGTAGAGTGTTTGCTGTTGGCAAAACATCCCTCTAAAGCTAAAGTGACACACTACACGCTGCATACAAACACTGCCCGTGTGTACGACGAGATGTCAAGTTATGCTGTCCGAAAAAAGTAATGAACGAAACGAAATGCCAGCAAAGAATGAACTAATGTACAACACCAAGTGGCTGGTGAAGCAGTTAAAAAAAAGGCGGACAGGCGGAAGAAGCAAACGTTTCCTCCTCCAAAGGATAAAGCAAATCTCGCATTTCCAAACACACAGCAACGGTGTGGGGATCGTTTCAAATGGCTCGTAAAGATAAGAGACACATGGGTGGATGTGAGCTGTTGCTCTTGGGTATGAATCTTACGCGACAGAGCAGGTAACCTATTCCACTTTCTGGGACATCGTCATGAGTCGTGAGGCACGCCGCTGTGCTTGAAGTTCATAGTTGAGTCCCTGAAGCGCTTCACAACAAGTGACTTGGGGCATTTTAGTCGTTTCGAGCGTGATCCACTGACTGCACAAGAGCTTGAAAGGGTTTTATTAAAGGGCACTAAATGGAATGAGTGTACATTTGTATTTTACTTTACAAGCTTTAAATAATTTAACAATGCTTTGTAATAAACTTTGATGCATTTTTTTTTTCTACAAAATAAACTTTGATGCATTTTTTTTTTCTACAAAAAAGAAGTACTGGATAGATCGAAAAAGTTTGAAAATAACTTATTCATAACACGGTTCAGATAAACAATGTACAGTGAGTCCAAGCAACCCTTGATCCTGAACAAACCATCCCGTATGTTAATTGCTAATTGAGCAATGAGCTAAAATCCAATCCCAACCCAACCAGAGCCGTAACCGTAAAGTGTAAGAAGAAAACAAGCGGAGACTCACTCGACTACTTGCATTTTGCATTAACACATTTCTCAACCCCTCCCGGCTGCCATGTCCGCAAATCACGCATATCCGTGTGACCTTGATATTCAGCATCGATTAGTGCGATTATGTTTGTGCCGTTTACGGTTTCGCCCCACCCCCATCGTCTCGCACATGCTACATGCTTAATTGTGCATCCCGACCGTTCCACCGTTCCTTCCAAAGCCACCACCACCGGATTGATTGCTATCATTTGCGTGCGTGAGCAGCAGTAGCCGGGTATGCAAGCTGGGATCGATCGACCAACACCAGCATAGGCTCAATGTTTGCGCCCACGCCCAGCTGCGGTTGTAATGCTTTGTGCAATTATACCGAGCGGCATGCAATTACTTCACGTCCGACTTCCACAGCATGATCGCGAAACGCGAAGATTCGAGACACTTGAAGTGGTTTGCGCCCATCATTAGATACACGGTATGACCCGGCTAGTGGGGATGCTACGGAATGTATGTGTGTCTTATTGAATGGTTTTTTTCGTGTAATGCTGCGTCTGCGGTCATCCGACGGTATTGAGTGTAAATATCGCATTAGCATTGAATGCCAAACTCCATCAAATACCACCTACACCGGGGGCGCGTTGCTGTTTCGAAGGTGATCATGGAGCGTTCTTTAAAAGCGGTCGACATTCACCAAAATCGAAGGACTGTAGGAGGTGCATA
Source organism: Anopheles christyi (assembly GCA_000349165.1). NCBI lineage: Eukaryota > Metazoa > Arthropoda > Insecta > Diptera > Culicidae > Anopheles > Anopheles christyi. Next base: position 15,753 of record KB676236.1, on the reverse strand, counting down.
CGCAAAGGTGGCTGGGAGTGACCGATAGACAATGATGACTTATGTTGTATGAGGTGAATGTAGGCTTCACGTGAAACGGTACAGTATTTGATAGTCGATCACCCAGCAAACTGGGATTTCAAAAGCTAAATCCAACATTCAGAAAACATGCTTATTTCTATGATAAGTTGTAAAAACATTCACAGCCCAACATTATTCTTTCATTGTCATTGATTGATCAATCACTGAAACATCCAACTTTTCCACAACTATCGCCCTTAAATGCAATCAAACCCAACCCCCTAATCAAGCATCCAATTGAGCAAGTGCCATCACCTCCTATCATACCATTTTCATTCTCACACTATTCAGACGCTAATCGAACTCCAAAGGGGAACTTCTTCCCCAAGCCTTCACCTGGAATCGGTTTTAGTTTTCCCATTTCCCATCGTCACTGAAGGCCAACGAACATGACACCGATGTGACCACGGTGCCACGAGAAACACGAGACCTCCGACTATGCAAAAGCAACCAATACCGTAAGTTAGCAGCTCCATTGCAACCTAGAAGCGACCAGCTTGCCACATTCTCCAAGGATCTGAAACGCCACGCAAAGGGGGATAGCACATGTTCGTGCGAACATGAGGTGATATAGCTATTTTAGGCAAACTACCTTCTAATTCTCAGCGCCAGCAACGTCATGTTTCCATTGAATGCAATGCATCGGACCCGTCGACGCCTTTTCACACTCTTAACCACGCTTTGAAGATGCGCCGGTGAATGACGCCGACATTTTATTGGACACCTCGTAGCGATCTCTTCGATAGCCTTCGTGCTTGATAGCGATGACGTTGACCGTATTGCTTGTGTGATGTGTTGTTCACGTGAATGAAAGGTACGCTTGTTCATGCGTTTAGCCCTTTCCAACGCGGAAGATGCTCCAAGAATTTCAATAGCATGTGAGCGTAGCAACTGTGGCGGTAAGCTACGTGTTGGGCAAGTAATAAGATGCCCTCTGGCATTGTTCCCGCTTGTACGCTTGCCACTCTGACGCATGCTCACCTGTTGCACCCGTTACCGAAATACATCGTGGGTCTTCTTTTAAACTTTTCAACCGCTTTTGAGCTCGAGTACTAAGAGTACGTATTCGAACTAAACACAGAAAAAGTGTTCAAAAGGGTTTGTTTGCTTAAAGATAAAGATAGCTCTATCAAAAACCAAAGATCCCAATTTCAATCAAACACCAAATTGTTCATTAAACTTAAGCTTTTGCTCATATCGATCTTTTGGATGATCTTAACCCAAACATAAGAGAGCATCGTGCTGTTTAAGCGGCAATATTACTCCTTACCAAAATTGGTTTGTTTCACCTTCTAAACCAGTTTGCCACGACGGGGGGAGAACGAAACAAAAAATGACCCATTATGTACTCATTAAACACCTCTAAACGAATGCTAAAGAGCTCACTTGAATCAATTTTAATTGTTATTCAAAAAATTAATTTAACCAGTACAAGTATCCTCTCCACCGGGCAACATGTTGAACAGCGCCCGGGGACGGCAACCGTAAGGCAAAAGAAGGGAACGAAACAAAAGTACCAAACCCCACACACGAAAAAAAGGCTCAAAGTTTTTGGGAGGTGTACACGCAGATACAAATAAAAATAAAACGCTTCCTCCAGAACCGGGTCCACTGGACGATCCCGAGGATGAGCGAATAAAACGAACGGCCAGAAACATTTCATCCTCCTCCTCCAGTCCAAACGCAACGCACAGCCTTGTCTCGCCCCGTCGATCGAGCTCCGGTAGATGCATACCAGCCACATTTACGATCGCCCACAAACACACGAAAAATAATGATAATAAAATGAAACAAGGCAAGAATAACCGCCGATCCACCTTTGCCTCCCTTAGACAACTTGCCTCGGGGCTATAATCTGCGCGGGGCTCGCGATCGATCCTCGCGCAAGGCACCCAAAGCACGAGTCGGGAATGCTGGTAAAGTTCGTTTTTTTCGGCTTCAACGCCACTGGGCAGTGGACCCAAAGGCAGCCTCCCAATCATCCTGGAAAAAAAGGTTGATCCGACCGATCTAGGCGCAGCGAGAGGGAAACTCTTTTTATTTCTTTTTTTTTCCAAAGCATCGTCCAATACACCTACCCAGCGCACCAGGACCGGGAACTGTGTATGATGACAATAATAAAACTCAACGAACGAACTCGTGTTGGTCGCCGCTTCGACAAAAGCAACGCAACGCGACCCACCGGTTGTAAACCGGGAGTGGTCACGGCCAGGGCCGAAGCGTTCCTACCTACCCTTGCGGCAAAGCGCCTTGGACATTGTGAATACTACCCGTACGGTATACGGCAAGCATCGCACCCATCATCTAACCCCCTCCCTCCCCTTTGATGGCAGCCTTCGTAACCAGTTTTCAGCTCATAACAGCCGTCGCAGCACCGTACCACATCGTCACCGTACCATACCCGATTCCGTGCTCGGGCAGCCGGACGGCCAACGGCGCAAAAGGAAAAAGTGTGCCGTAACCTAAATTTCTTCTTTCCTTCATTTCTCTTTCGATCCAGCGTTCCACAGCGAATAGGGGGGACCACCGCTCACCCTCCTCCCTCCCCTTCGACGCATGCGCTCTACCAGCTGTGCAGTGACCGATCGAGCGGGTCTAGGAGGTCTGGGTCTAGGCCACGGTGCAGTCTGCTTTTCGTGTGATGCTTGTAGTTTTCAGTTTGTGCGAATTTAAATTGAAGAAAGATGGGAGAAGACTGTTTTGCGGTTGTGTATTGAGCTTTGGAGCTTTCTTGTAATGTAATAAGTTTTAGCAGAATGGTTACGAATCTCAAACTACGCCAACTAGCCATTTTTTGGGCGTTCTGTCGACCGACTTTCGAGAAGCAAGACGCTGCAAGAGCAACAACCAAACGGCCAACGTGAAACTGGTTACAATCAGCTCTGTTTTACGAGAGCAAACCCCAACAAGCGCTCTGTCTTATAACTTGTTTTGCCCCCAAACAACTTCCAACCATTCTCCAGCCGCTTTGCCGGACTGCTGCAATCCCTTTTTCGGAGACTGCTCGATCATCATCAGCTAACATCGTCACTGCGCCAACCAATCGAATGGATGAAAGATCACTTCGTAGATTTCGGAGATTCCCCTCTGAAAAAGGGCTGTATTCGGATGAGTCCCCCGAGAGTGACCACCACCACGGACGCTAGGCAGGGTGTGATTTGAAAAATGACTCCTCATGCTATTGTCCCGGCAAGCGTCCGACCGGGCGTCCGACTCGTTCGCGAACTCTGTCAGACCGACGGCCTCGACATCTTCCACGCCTGAAACGATAATGAAATATTATTCCACAGCAAACGGGACGGTTTAATGCTGCCGCGTGCCGGGCGAACGGCGATTTTCACCATACCCGCCCTTTTCCATCGTATCATGACGCACGCAAAGTAGCTGGAGCGTTTGTTTTGAGAAGGTCCACTCCAAACATCGTCACAACATGGCGTCGCCCTGGGCTCCGTCCGGGTCACCACTGTAATCTCGTACCGGCTGCTGCCGCCCCAAAATTCCAAAAACCCTCACATTAGCGACAGGCACACATCGGGAGGTGCGGAAGTTCCGCGCTTGCCACCCAGCACTTGGTTGGAGGGATGGTGGTAGCACACCACCGCCATCATTTGACTGGCAGCTTATCATTAGTTCTTGGGCGGCTATCTATTTGCGCGGAAGTGGGTCACCCGTCAAATACCAAAATCGATCCCCACGTTTGAAGTTTGGAGAAGGTGACCCTCGTAAGGGATTCTAACTTTTTCGACCGCTCAATTCGGTCGCTTCGGGAATTGGAAAAGGGAAGGCATCCGATACCTTCCAGCTGTCAGGCTGCGGGATCGATCGAGTTCTTTGTCTGCTGTGACAGTTTATTAACACCGGGCTAGAGTTTAGCACCTTCGCTTGGCGGGAACCCAACGGGATGGACGGGGAAGCATCCCAAATTTGGAGTAGATTTCCACTCCATCGGTGCCCGTTGTAAGATGCTATCAAACGTCATACATCATCACGTTGAAGAGTTTCGCACCTTTGTCGATCGCTCGCTCGGTAGATGGTGTGTGCGAGATTTTGAGAACTCATTTCAATCTCTCTAATCGATTTGCTGCTTGCTTGTTCTTACATATCAACGCTGAATGGCATTCACTGACACGTATAGATGTTGGCTTGCAAATGGACACGAAGGCTGGTCTGTCTATACTAAAATGTGCTCATTATTGACAAATAAGAGACGACACGTTGTTGAGATTCGTTTTAAAATTTAGAAATGATTTATTAATCTTTCTTATTTTATTATTTCATGACTCATGATGAGGAGATTTCCAATTGCTAAAATGATCACTTGCAACTAATGCGGCCGTCCATTGTTGACCCATTCCCTAGCTAATATGGTTTATCATTGTACCCGATGTAATCTATTTATTAACTCTTCCAGCAATAACCACTTAGCAATTGTGGCGCTGAAGTGTGATTTAACGTTATTCTTATTATCTTAATTTCGACTCACAGTGCTCTATTACTGTCGAATAAACTGTACCCTTTTTGGGTTGCAAATAGTTTGATTGCATCAGCCAACCCCATGGCCAAATGGTGTGTAATGAAACGCACTCTACCCGATCAACCAACCCCGAGAAGCAGTCAATAGCCGTTTGACCATTTCATTTAAAAACATTCACGTTTTTTTATTATCATCTCTTTCCTCGTTTTCCACTGTCTAATTTAACACTAACCGCTCCAAAGTGGCTCCCGAGGGCGCCACGTACCAATTTTAACTCCAATTGTTACCTTCCCCAGGACACAGGCCCTGGACATGCCCCGCTCCCTGGGTTTTCTACGGGTGAATTGTGCTGCATGGTTCAGCATCATCAGCTTATCGTCGACCTAACAACTGCAAAGCCGCGATCACAAAGCTGACCTGGAAAACAAAAGGCCCACTGACCGCTGATCAGAGCATTGGGCTGCAGATGGTTTGTTTTGTTTTACTGTTTCACTTCGATCCCGAGCCCGAAAAAATGAAGCAAGGAATTTAAACGAAACAAACTCAAGCCAAGCGTCTGGACAAGATCTACCCGTTCGAATGGGAACGTGCCCACACAACGCAAACACACACATACACACAACGGGGGCCTTCGGTACCGGTCAAGTTCACAACAGCCGTCGACGCGCGCGAAGTTCGCGTGGGCACCCTTTTTTTGCTAGCTGCTGCATTTATGCCGCCGCCCTGTGCATGATGGAGATCGTCGAAAAAAAGTAAAAAGAACCGCAAAACTATTTACGCGCCTGGCCTGGAAAACATGCGCCGTCTGCAAACCAGCATTGCGTACGAAGAAAGCATTAGCAATTTGGATTTTTTAAGTTGCCATTTCTTGGGATTTTTTTTCTTCACCCAAGATTGCGATCGTATTGACAGTGTGTCTGATGAGGAAAACAGATGGGAAGCGTTTACGGCGGGAATGAATGGGTGGGGGGCCCAATATATTCAGCGGAAAGTGCTCACTCCGTACAGTATGGAGCCACAAAAACCACAAGCTCGCAACCCAAACACGCACCCGGTGCGCGTCCATGCGCAACTCTTCCATTGATCGCCAATCGCTTTATCGTTGCGTCGTACTTCCCGCCATTCCCGCTCAGCAAATCGAGTTCTCCTATCTTTTTCTATCCACCGCATGGCTCGTCTGGAGCGAATTTAACCCCAATCAGATTGATCGTCCATGGCGATCGAGTGCAAATTTATGTAGGTTTATATGTGAACGAGTGTATACCATATCATTCCATCACAATAATTTCATCCCCCCTCCCCGTTCACTCCACTCTATGATTGAGCTAGTTCGTTTTCTGCCATTGGTTTGTTTTTGTTTACATTTTTTTAATTTGATGACTCTCAATCAATGGTGCTGAAGACTCTAGGATGGAGGGAAGCCGGCAATTTCAACCAACCTGGCGCCTAGGGCTATTGGGTTTATGGTGCTTCAATGAATGGATGTATGGGACAGAATAAATACGGGCTAAATGTGAACCTACGATGGTGCTTATGTGCGTGGGAACGATTTATGGTTAAATTGATTAAAATGATCATCATTATACGTTCGATGGCGGTTACTGATCATTGATCATGGGTCCAAGAAAATTTTAATCAAATATCCCCACTTTTTTCTAGTTTGGATACTTTGGATATTTGAAAGCCCATTAATGGGGTTAGTTTGCATGTACAATAGTTGTAAAACCAAATTAAAACATAAAATTACTATATAGGAAATATCACCACACTAATACGAAATTTAAAACGAAAGACTGCATCCAAAGCGACGAACCCAACAGTGTTAATATGTTGTACAATTAACTTTGCCTAATTAGTTGTAGTTTTATATAATGTACACCCTTTAATGCTAAGCGAATAATGAACCTTTTTCTGCTCCTTCGTCTTCCAACGCAAATTAGCTGGTGGCCCACAATATGTGTCACATTTTCTTCCATCGCACAAAAAAGCAGGATGTTGCTCGGAAAACTGTCAACCCCAGCAAAGACCGCGCACAAAGCGTACGGCTTTACGGCTACAATCAAAAAGCTGATGCTCGGTGTGGAATGTTACCATTTTCCAACAGCAGCAGCAACAGATTTATTACCCATCCAAGCGCTGGCGCTCCAAAGCGAATCGGGTCTAGTCTGGCAGAACTGCTGGCGGCGACATCCGACGCTAGGCGGAACCATTGTTAGCTGTCGGTTTCTGGAACACGTGTAACCAATCGGTTTTGCAGAACCGTTCGTCCATCGTCCTGCCTCCCAGTTCGATCTCGCCATCTATTGCGCAAATCCGCATTCAGACGACGCACGGACGAGACAAGATCGTACATTAACATTGTAAGCGAACGGATCGCATCGTTGTTCAATGCAGCAACAAAACCCTTCTGCAAGACTACCGCCCACTTCATCCACTTCACGCGTGCATGCATTCGTTAGTAATGAGTAGAAAAGTGCTTGTCCAACATACGATAGGAGTTGTGAATGACAAAGCCAGGAAAGGAGACATTGGAAAGGAAACGAACATGTCGGAGACTAATGCTGCTGACATCGATGAAACCGGTCAAGAATTTGTAATGGTACAAAAAGTTTAGCCAGAGTGAATCACTGTTGGATCAGGAAGAAAATCGAAAAACTATCGGAGATTTATTTTCAACAAAGATTTGATGCTTTAATTCCAACATTTGAGTTACTTTCATAGCGGGATAAAATATTTAGGTCGCAATTTCTATGCAAGGCATCTTTTCAATAATTTGCCCTCACTTCTTCATGCCGTCTTAATTTATTCCTAGCACAATATTTTCTTTCGCATCAATGGATGTTTGAATAGCTCAAGCATCATCAGTCATGCTTCTTTTCCATGTTTTTTTTTCGGTTGACAAAAAAAAACACCTCAACAGGTGTTAAAAAAAGCTTGTCTTTTCCCTTGAAACTGGACACAATTGCAACTAATCAGCTCATGTAGCGGTTTTGCTATTTGATGCTGTCTCTATTTTCTCTCCCAGCTTTCGGCTCAACAGGCACGCATAACGATTCATCTGCTTATAACGGCTTCAGCCAGAGGTACGAATTTGAATAAAAGAAACCCGATGTTACGAGTGGCTTTCTGCACAGTTTTGCACTTTTCTAATTAATTATGCACGACAATTTGTTCTCACTGCCGATGGGTGTGTTAAGAGGCAGAAAGGCACGAAAGGTAGGCGGTTAGGAAAACCATTCCCGATCAGTTTGGATCATTAGTCATTCTTCAATCAGTCTCTGATTAGGCTTTTGGGATGTGAGCTGATCGGGCTTGGCAAAGCGTATGAAGCTGGCTGCTTAAATGGAAGATAAATGAAGAAGAAAACAGGGTAAAGCGGGAAAGAGTAATGATGTAAAACTAAAAGCGACGAGATGTATTCCCCCGAAATTTAGAGGCTTAAAAGTTGGTCGGGTTTGTTGAGAATCAGAGTATATTATAAGGGCAAACAAACTATCCCTTTACGAGAGTTCAAATGCTATATTCAGTTAACTTTTCCACACATTTCCGTCAGCCCGGTAGCCGCCCAAACAACAAGCAGGTTACGAAATGTGCAAGGAAAACGCACCCCCACACGCAGCGCATGAGCATAAAATGCACATCAGTCTGGTGAATCAAATTGCCAGCACCGTTCGAGAGCCGTGAGGATGTTACCACAGCGCTGTTTGCCTTCATTTTCCACACACGCTAGCTCACACAGACACACAAGGACGGTGGCCCTGACGGGCGAGGCCCTGGTGCGGATGATGGTGTAAAAGGTTATTCACCGGGCCAAGGTCAATAGACTGAATTTGTCGATACTCGTCCGGAGGATGAACGTATTGTTTTTTTTTCCCCTTTCCTTCTCCTTCCTTCCATTTGTTGCGGCCAATTTTTCCTTGATGATGGTTCGAGAAGGTGAGAATATAAGAGGAAACAAGGATGCTAGAACTCCGACACAACAAAACCAAAAAAAGAGCCCAATCATTTTAATTCCAAAATCCTGTTTCGAACGAGTTCCTTTTCAGAGTATCGAAGTCAGGAATTAGGTTCACGTGGTCTGTGTGCCATGGTTAGATATATTATTTGGACTAGTTTGAAACTTTTTGCTTCACTAGGCGGTTTAGATGTTTGCTTTAGAAAGAATAAGAATCGCAAGCTTTTCTGTACAATGTTCTCAAACGACTAAATAGTTATTCTAACAATGTACCTCAATTTCATTTTGAAACGCACCTTCACTGATATTCGAACCTACTGTAATCACTGCTTCGCTACAAATGGTTCAACCTATGCTGTGATGTAAGAAAGACGGGTCATAAACTCTTTTTAATAGCCAATACCCCTCGAATACCTGCCAAACCTGTCGATGGTTCACCTTTACCGGAACATGACCCGAACCGTGCTCCGGAAGGGGTCATCACCGCTGTGATCGCAGCATCACCACACAAAAACAATAAGAAAAAAAACTCACACACACTTATATGTATCTATTAATGCACCTGAGCGATCTAAGAAGCAATGCGTAACAGGTCCAGACAACGTAAGAAGAACCAAAAATCTTCAAAAAAAAGGCTGAGATCTAATCGCCCTGTTCTCACTGCGCTACCCACAGTCACAGTGAACTCATAAACCATTGGATTCTATGTGTGTGTGTGTGCATGTGTGCCTGATTACGGTGATTATCAAGGAGTCAACGTACCCCGGTCTGCGGTCCCTACTGACCAAGTTCCGTGACCCTTTACTAGACTGATTCGATGTTTTGGTTCGATTGATGACGTCCACATCCCATCTTTAAACATTTGACCGACAGAACTGAACACTGACAGAATGCTTTTGATTTAAAACAAGAGAACGATCAGTTGTTTACTCGTGATTATTTAGGAAAAGCGCATTGACAACGCTCACGTATGCTAAACTAAAAAATGTGTTTAAACATGTCTTTATAAAACGTAAAGCCGCTTGGTTTTGTATGTAACAGATAATATTTAATGTAACATGTTTAATCATTTTTTCGTATAAAGTCCTCCGCTAGTTTTTATTTTCCTATGGTAACTTCCTGCAATCTTCCCAAAATCTCTACCACACCATGTACAGCCTCAAAATTTCCATCCCTACAAGTGAAACAGCAATGGCAGGGCTCAGAAGAAAAAAATCGAATAAAAAATAATAACAATAAAAACCCTCGCCCAGCGTTCACGTTACCATGGGAACGCATCGCGCACGATTCACCTATTAACACATTGCCCTACAGGTCCCGGACAGGTCGACACCGAAAGCGGCAGCTTCGTCTTATTCTCCATGAAGCAGTGTTTTTGAGGCCCCTTTTTCGTGTTCGATCGATCGTCGATGAAACAAGCGAACCTCACCAAGCATCCTGAAAACCTCTCCTGCGATCGTGCCGAAGGAATCGTCATCAAGCGCCTGTTATGTTCCTATCTCGCTTACACGAGACCCCCACCGACTTCCTTTATTGCCGGTACGTTCTTCTGCTGCTTGAGCCCCAGCTGGACGGACAAATTGGATGCAGTCCGGTTGAGGCGTTGTTTTTTATTTCCTCTCTCTACTTTTTGGACCCTTATTTCGGATCCTCTCCTTCTCTGCCTTTTGGTTGCCTCGATACAATTCAGAATGATGCTTTGGCGGTGATATCCCCTGCATGGGATGGGCGAATTAAGTAAATTGATGATCCGTCCATCCGCCGCCCCGTCCATGCCAGGAACGCCGGTTATGATGGCGACGACAGCGTACCTATGGAAAGGACAACGATGAAACTCAACGAAGGGATTCGTGGAGTGTGGATACGGAAAAAGGGGAAGGGAGTTGAAATAATGACGATCGATTGAAAGAAGCTCCAACAGGGCAATGAGCAGGTCCAGCAACGGCCCTACATAAGCTCGAAATATTGTGTTTAGTGTGAGGATAAAATGAGATGAAAAAAATGAACCCGAAAGTTAAAGGAAAAGGTGTACAGGTGAGTGAACAAATCTCAGCTACCGAAGCACACCAACCCGGTCGGGGAGGGGACCGGGTGAGATGAAGAATTTATTACCATCGACATATTTTGTGAGGGATGTTGAGCTCACCCGATCGATCGGTAGAACAAAACGGGCCATTGAACAGATTTGTTTATGTGAGAGGCAGTGATGCAACACGGTAAAGGATTGGTGTATTGTTTTTCTGCGATTGAACAATGAAGATTTCTTTTTTTTTATTTTCTATAATTGTAAGCTTTTGGAAAAACAAATCGTTACATTCCACAACAACTTTTTGCTTGCCTTTGAGCTACATTTAAAAGTTGTTCTTGTCAAGACAAGTTGATTGCCTGAGTGCGGCAAAACGGAATCCAACCTTTCCAGTTGCAAACACTTTCTTTTCCAAAAACTAAATAACCTGATCCTACCACCAAAAACATCAGGTGTACATGTTTCTGTAGTTCCTGTGACACTGGTCGGTTGCTCCAGATCACGCGCAATCCCTGGCAGGACCCCTTTCTCATTCTGCTCGCGTGCATCGAAACGTCCCAAAAACTGAGACGCACGCAGGTTGACCTCCCGAAAAACTAGGTGCGGTCTAACGGTACTGGTAAACTGGCAAGCATGTTCTATCATCTAATCCGCTTATAACGTTTGCTATACTGGGTGGCGACACACCACTCCTGCTCCTCCACGTTGCCATGGAGACGTGCGTACGGGTAATACATGCTTAAGGCCGTCACAATGCGTCGCACGTTCTGCGGTTTGCACGCAAATTTGGCCCAATTTTAAGCTAACCCTCTGTCCGTTTTTCTTCATGCTGCTGCTTAACCCCGAACCACCACATCCTCACGTGTCACTTGGGGACCCGCTTCATTCTTGTTGCTTCTTGTTGAACGCTCTCTTCCTGCCGTTTGACCGCAATTTTTTTTTGTTCCTCCACGACGTCAAAAAGATCATCACGCTCGTGCTCGATCATACGATTGACAGTTTGACAGCTGAACTTGAAGTGGTGGACGGTATACGAGATGGGAGTTGGGCTGTGTGTTTGCTAATTCATTGCTCTGTTTTGATTCCCTTCGTAAGGCGAAGGTGGAAATGTTTTAACGGAGCAGAGCAAAAAATCGCTTCAATGGATCTTTCGCCGACAATTTACATGCTTTTTTTTAGCCACTTTTACTGATCGGAAAAGTTTCAATTTTTCCAGATCGGATGTAATACACTTGGTAGTATTGGTAGTTTTTTAAATTTAGGGATAACCATTTCAAAGATAGCCTTCAAAGTTTATTGTTTTAAGCTTCATCGACTTAAGCTCAAATCATTCTGATACGTCTCCCGAGCCACGATCTACTTCGCCCCCGGGGTAATAATCATCGCCCGATCAAGATGTAGGTCACACAAGGAACCCTTTTTGGAGTGTTCATCTGAATATACCCTTCGCACGTTCTCAACCCCCGAAACCCAATCCCCTTTGCCTGGTAAACCAGGGTCTACATTGACGGCAACCCCCTTTCATTTTGCCGCCTTAGGGAGTCAATCGCTTCTCTCGCACCCAAAATCTTTACAAATCGTCTCGTTGGTGTATGTTTCGGCAACTTTTCGCAGGACAACGGCAACAACCACACACACACACAACGTTACACAGCGTTTACGAGCAATTTGCTGCCAAAAAGGTAGGAAATCAATTCCAGTCGGTATGTGGCTCCCCGGGCGACGATATGCACGATTTATTATTACATTTTCTGTTTTTCCTGTTTTTTTTTTTTTTTGTTTTTTGGTTTTTTGGTTTGACTGTTCAAATTCAGGTTTCGGGCAATGGTGCTTTGTTTTAGTGTATGCTCAGCCGGTAAACCTGTTTACTCGGACAGGGTCGGAACATTGGGAATAAAAATGCGTACCGTCAGGTGAATTAGTGGCAGGTTCGTGCCTGTTTATCCCGTTGCTTTGTACGATCGAACACAGATAGTGAGGTGCGTGGTATTCGTTTTTAATGATTTCTTTGGGATTCCTGTCATTTTTAACTGTCATACTACTGTCCTACTACTGTATTGCTCACGGCAGTTTTTTTGTAATTATATCAAAGCGACGGCCAACAGCTCTAAAACTTATGCTTGTCTATGTCAAATACCATCATTGCCATTATGAAACTATGTTTAAAATATGTTCTCTTGGTCCATCTTTCAACGTCGAATTTTGCATAGCAAAAACACAGAAAATAAAAGTATACGGAATCTTCGGTTCAAAATCTAACACCTCTTGACCCCCCCTTCTACATTATAAATATGTAAAACATACCACCATAACATACCACTACCCAAAGACGCACGCGTTCATTAGCGTTTCATTTTCATCGGTTAACCTACTTGCCACACGAAAAGCTACTCACACTGCTTGCCACTCAACTACGTACGTCACAGTTGGGGGTAAAAACCAACCACAAACAAATCATACACACAGCTTCTAGAGCCAGTTTCTAAAACGTTCGATTTTCAACCCAAGAGGACACACCATACATTACTCAACCCCACTCAGAAGGGTACGGAGCACCAACTCCACAGCGGAATGGGTCGAGAATAAGTGAAGCTACGAGCTGAAAATGAAGAAGAAGTGCTAATTCTCTTTCGACGATCACCCATACCTCACCGGAATAGAATACGGAGGCAAAGTGACTGAAAATTAAAGTGAAAAGCAAAAAATTTAATCAGACAAAGTTTGTAACAAATCTAAACCAACTCACTTGGTGGTAGTGGTGGGTAGATTTTGATCGTTCCTTCTGGTGGCGCAAACACAACTCATCCGATTGCTCCCAAACGATTCTCGTTGACCTACTTAGCGGCGGGACTGAAGTAAATCTGTTGGGAAGGCAGAAAAAAATTACACTCACACACCCTGACAGTGGGGGTTGGTGGGAACGCAAACTCCTCCGGAAGGAGAAGAAAGAAAAGAATCCCAAGGGAAACGGGATAGGAAGAAGAAAGTAAAATTTATTTCGCAACCAAACTGCGCACCAAAATTTCACTAATCACAACAGTACACACTTTTAAGCGTTTGGGCAAACATGCCGGACAAGAAGATTGTTAGAAAGACAAGTTTTTTCGAGGAAACTGCATTGCTCGAAGCGCTGAGCTGACGCAACAGAGATGGAAAGTATGTGACGCATTGGGTTCGCCCATCGCTTAGGTTTTTTGAGGTGCAACTGCTTCATATTTAATATTTACCTATGTGATGTAAAGTTATGTAATATTAACTATAATATTTATATTTAAAAAATAATACATTTTCTATTTAAGAGTTTTTTAAAACAACAACACAACACATCTTTGGAAAACCACACTTTCCATTTCATTCAACTTTTCTGAATCTACTTAATCATATTTTTATGTCATTATTAAAACATTCCGAATATTCCGGACAATGTTTATCTCACGTTAGATATCTATAGTCGATCCTCCTGTTTAGTGACTAGTTCAGGTAGCTTAATAATTCAGCTAATATTTCCGGTTTCCAGAACGCTGTCGATTCTTTTCCCTCCCTTTCGTGGGGACACATTTTCGGTAGGCTCGCTGGTTTACAGCTTCCATCAACCATTTCCTCTTTCGCCAGTGCCAGGTCCTCCCTACGCGTCTACAATTTCTTCTTTCTTTCCTTTCTCCTTCGTTCTCTTTTTCTCTTTCGGTTGGTTTTCTTCTATGCTGCTGGCTGTAGCTGCCGCTTCTTGTTGGAAAAAGTTGGTCACGAAATCGCAAGTGACCCACTTTGCCCGAGCATACGAGCCGGAGCGCACCATGTCCGGGATTCCATGTCCGGAGCGCGATCTCCCCGGAGCACGATGGGGCGGACGGACGAACGGACGGAGAGAAAAAAAAAAGAAGCATGCGGGCCAACATAGTGCAGCCACCACAAGTGCACAACGAGCTGTACCAAAGGTGTGTGTTTGTATGTGAGCACTTCGGCAACCACGCAGCCAGGCACGAACATGTAAGCAGACATGCAAAAAAAAAGGGTGGAAAAGTGTTGACAATACACATGCAGCATTTCTCCCTCCGCATCCGAATGGCGATGGCTTCATTTGGCATCCGTTTACCGCAACGATGCAACGAATGATGCTTCATCATCGCCACAACAACTGCAGTGTGAAGCCTGCATAAATTTTCTCTCCATTGCATGCGGTATGTGGCTACTGGAAACGAGAAGGTGCGACTACCGTGTAACTGTAGGCAAATGATGCTTTTCCTCCACGCACCGGAAAATGCACCCTCGTTTGCCCGTACAAGACGACAATGCATGGTTTAAAGCGGCATCAACGGTGGGGTTGGGGTGAGGGCGGAATCAGATAACAAGCCCAATTTTGGCCGGCTGCAAAGTAGTAAATTTCACGGCTTTGCTCTTACGCGCAGACAGCTTTACAAGGTGGACGGTGAAACAAAACTGTTAACAAACTCCGTAACACCGCTGCACTACTATAATCCGTCTTGCGAGTACCATTTACGTACAACCGATTCATCAAAACAACCTTGGCAGTGCACATTTGTCTTCCCTGCTGTGGCGCTGGTATTACTGCTGGACGGGTTACGGGTGTTTTAGGACCCCATTTTTCCACTCCAATTCCGGCTCGATCAATACAATCAGCCTAGCTCGTGACCAGCATTGTCAGTTAAATGGTGCACGTGCACGTGCGATACAGCTGTGCAGTTAGCTGCTTCTGGCAAGCATCGATTGTGCGATGAGCAAGGTTATTACGCTAAACGCCTAACTGTATGCAATTTGTGTACCGTCTTTTAAGATTTTTGAATTGCATTTTTCGCGGGAAACGTGATTCGTTTTGCTTTTCCGTTACATTTTATTTCTTCAAATAAAAGCATGCATTAATTTAATTGTAAGCCTTGCTTATGCGTTTTATTACGTGTACTTATGGTGTAGAAAAATAAATGCAATCATCATCTTTGTGCGACTGTTGCTTTATGGTGCTTTGTTAGGTGCGTACCTTGGAAGGGAAAAAATATGGTTTTAATCGTTATAACTTGAGCCCCTCAAACACACCACAAGTTTATTGCGAAATGCAACATAAAAGACAAACGATCCTACATAAAGCATTGCACAATCAGCTCATTCTAATGGACGCATAACATTCACTTTTTTTACAATCACAATACATCCTATCTACAGCCTCGCAATCGTTTCATTGCACCAGAAAGTAATCTAAAAGCATTTTCTCCCGTATTTAACCCG